>JAPPVO010004840.1:0-21787 GCA_030407325.1 Camellia japonica
TGTCGCAAAAAGTGACTTTTTGCGACGGCAAGCGCCCCGTCGCAAATAGTTCCGTCTCATATACCCAGTTTTCTTGTAGTGGTTCTAATTTATTTTTTGAAAATTGAATTTTTTTTTATTTTTTGTTTTTTTTTTTATATTTTTAGTAACTTTTTTAATATTTTAAACAAATTTTTTATTTTTTATATGTACCTAAAAAGTAAAATATTTATAAAAAAAATATTTTAAAAAATTAATAAATACACAAGAATATGAAAATATACTGGATTTTCATTTTTATATATATATATTTTTGGTATGTGGTGAATTTTTAAATATTTTTTTTACAAATATTATATTTTTAATTGTATTTATATTAAATATATGTAAAAATTAAAAAATTTGTTTAAAATATTTAAAAAAATTCACTAAAAACAAAAAAAATACGAAAAATAAAAAACTCAATTCTTAGAAAATTAAGTAAAATAAATTAGAATCAAATAAGGTGATGCTATTCTCTATTTTCACTAGTTAAAAGTACAAAAAATGAATCCGCTTTATTTTACTTAATCACATTTTTATTTATGTCTGTTTGATGGAGTAAACGAAAATAAACTAATTATAATAGTTAACATACTCTTTTAAAAATATCATTAGAGATGCTCTTAGATGTTAGTAGGAAAATTACAATTCAATAAATTTTTCATTGTTCTACCAGCTTGAACTCCAAACATTACTGCACCTAGGGTTGCAAATGAACAGACTCTTTCGTAAACAGGCTCAGGCTCAAGCTCGTTTGAACTCGGTTCATTAATTTTTGTGTGTGTGTGTGTGTGTGTATTCATTCAAGTTTGAGCTCGAGCTCATTAAAATTTAATAAACAAACTCAAATATACTAAAACTTGGCTTGTAAGCTCGGCTCGTAATCTGCCTTATTTAACATTTATTATTTATATATTAAATAATATAAAAAATAAGATAAATATGTTTTTTATATTTTAAAAAATTATAAATGTAAATAATAACTAACTATAGATAATAAATTTATATAATAGTGGTGGTATATATTATTATTTTGGTAAAATATTGACTTTTTTTTTTTTTTTTGGGTATGCTTATATATAATTGTATAATCGAAATTTCAATAGTCACTTTAGTCTCATACTGTGACCCGGGTATATAATCCGTCTTGTTTCCTTTTAATGGGGTTTATTTTACTCGTGATGGGAGTGTCAGGAACTAATCTGATGTCTTGTTTGCCGTTTAGGTACATCACTCTTGAAACCTTTTGCTGATTTATATTACCATTTTTGTTTGTTTCGGGGTTGAGTTTCCTTGTTTTAGAAGCGTAGTTAGAGTTGGGGATGTTATGGGCTTGCAAAGCGTACAAATCCGGAGAAGGAGCAAAACCGTAGGTGCAGAAGCAGGGCCGCACATACGGGAGGTGAGGCCGCATGTATGGTGAGGGTGTGTCTTCGAAGGTTGGGGACTGATTTAATTGCACGAGAGGAGGGCACATACGAAATGCATGCCGTAAATGTGAAAGTAGGCGCTGCACGTGCAACGAAGTGAGGAGTTCTGGGAGGTCCTTTCTGAAATAACCGCACATGTAGGAAAACGGTGAATCTGATTTTTTTTTCTTTTTCTTCTTCTTAGGCTGAGTGTATCTCACACTTTTCCCTATCTCTCTCTCTCTAAAATACATTTCTCTTCCTTCTCTCTGCATTTACTTTCACCAAACTCTATTCAATCCTTGATTTCTCCAAATCCATTTAAGCTTTGACCTAAGTTCCTTCATCAAAGTTGGAGAGCTCATCGAGAGTTACATTTTGTGCAGTGGAGATAGGATTTCAACACTGTCAATTTTGGGGGTTTCTTCTCTTTTCTTCTCCAAATCTTGAGGTAGGGAGTTTCTTTGAATTATATATATAATTTTGTTATGTTCTAGTCATTTTCTTGATGTTATCTTTGGATTATGATTTGGGTTTTGAATGTGTTTTAAAAGGGGTATTTCTCTTCCCTCCCATGAAATTGGTTCTTATTTATGAAATGTGTGATTCTTGGAAGTCTAATGGCTAAAACACCTCTTAAAAATGAAAGAAATTCATGTTGGGTGAAAACCCTAGATTTTGAAATTTGGGGGAAAAGGTTGGAATTATTGAAGAAAGATCATATGCTAATATGTTGTTAAATCATTTATGTTATGGATGAATTTTTGTTGAGAAAGTACCATGGATAGTATAATGAGAATACTTGGATCATGAAAAAATTGAAAATCTTATAGCATTAGTGAATATGTCACGTGGATATGATTAGTGTTTATTAAATTGAGAGATGTTGATAATTGCATCATTGAAGACATAATGTTGAGAAATATGGAAATTGTAAAATTTCATTTACATGCATTCATTTGCATAGTTTGATTACCAATTATTATGGTCATGTTTTGGAAATGAATTTATTGTTTTGAGAAAACAATTGATGATCTTGAAAAGGTTTTGGGATAAATACGTTGGTAAATTCGGATAGGAGGTGTAGATTGATATTTTTTAATTTGACCTGAGTGTCTAAGGTGAAAGACCGAAAACACAAGCGGAGTAGATACTACGTCCCTTTCGGTTAGGAGTCGATAAAGTGGGGGTTGGTAGTACTTGATAAGCCTACTTGCAGACACTAGTTTAGGAATTATCTAAGTCGTATTTACCACCCCATTGTGTATTATGAAATTACTGAGATGGTCCTTTTTTTTTAAAGAGCATTGCACATGATTTTCAAAAAAGAATAAAGATATGAATTTTTGGAGCATGACATTGCATAACATGCATATTGTGAGACTGCTTAAACATATATACTTTGTTAAGATCTTCCTATTGGATTTTGTGCTCACCCCTAGTGGATTTGTACAGAAAAGGATATGGTGATTCCTCCTAACTAAACGCGAGAAATATATTTTGAGAGTACGCGACTCTTTTATTTTGTTGTATATTTTTGACAAGCTAAGGGTTGTAATTGTATGGGCTTCCTTTTTTATAACCATCTTTTGTGTAACTAGGTTTAAGTCTTGGAACTTGTAGCCTTTAAAGCATTCATTTTGTGTTATCCCTTTTGTTTTCATTGTTGCACATGTTACGGATTTACTCTTTTGAAATCTGAATCTGTATTGCATGTGGACTCTTTTTGTAATTCTCTTGCGTGATTGGAATACAAATATAGAGATTTGCCCACTTAATTTGAGATTAGTGTAATTGTATGGAATTATCAGATTTATCTTATGTCATTTATTTGGGGGCGTTATACATACGCAAGTATGAATTTATAAATTTTTTTTAACTCGTTAAGACTTGTGAACATACTCAAATTCAAGTCAAGCCTAAGTCAACTCAGTTAGAGCTTGATTCGTTAAATTTTTATTGAGTTCGAACTCGAACTCGTTAAAATCTTAATAAACAAGTCCAAACATATTAAAACTCGATTCAGCTCATTTACAGCCCTAGTCTGCACCCTAAGGCTGTCCACATAACCATTACAACAAATGTCAAATTCTTGACATTCAAAATTTCTTGTTTTTATTTATTCATTTATTTATTTTTTGGAAATAAATTGTTGCAGCCATGGTCTTTCCTCATAAAAAAAAAAAAAATTAATTTTGATCCCAACCATCTGAAATCTTATTAGTAAAGAAAATATGATGAGAAAAGACAATAATTGTAACATAACTCTTCTTGAAATGTACAATTAAAACTCTATTTATTTCGACGTAAAACATTTTACATGGTAAAATAATTTTAATGTAAATGACGTTGGACAAAAACAAATTTCTTAGTTCAATTTTCCTGTATTTGGTTGTCAAAATATTTTTTACAATAAAAAAAATTAATAATAAACAAATTATAGATAAAACTTTAAAAACAAAAATAATATAATAAGATATTGATTGATGGAGATAGAGTAAAAAAATTACTTATGGACTTTTGAAACGCTATTTTAATTTTTTGCCTTATAATTATTGTACTTATTTTTTAACTAACCAAATAATAAAAAATAGATAAAATAAAAAACAAAGGAAGCTTAAAAATTAAAAAGTGGTGCAAACATACAGAATATTCGATGTCTAACAAGCATAAAAACCATAATACATTTGCAAAGAGTTAATTTTGTATGCTATACAACTAGCATGTCCCTACAACTCTTTTTTGGTGAGGACAATACCACATGGCATGTTCGAGAGGCTTAAACATTTTGTTCCGTGAGATGAGATTTAGGGGATGAGAGGGATAAATAATGGGTTGGACTTGTGTCGAGTACAGTAAATGGATAGAATCAGATCAATTAATCAATTTCGATAAGTTAAAATGAGATTTCTTAGTTAAAATAATTATAAAAAGATAAAATAGATTTTTTAATTTAATAAGATAAAATGTTATATCTTGACCATAATTATTTTATTTTTTTTCTACAAAAGTCAAAAAAGTCAAAAAACTTATTCCAAACGAGACTTTTTAATCCCAAGTTAAAATAATTAAAAAACCAAAAAGTCAACCCACATTTCAAATGAATCCTTAGACTCCGTTTGAGATATAAATTTGGACTAAAATAGTCATATAGGACAAAATTAGCTATTTTAGTCAAATAGGACAAACATCCAACCCATAATCATTTTATTTTTTCTCTCATAAAAGTTAAAAAAGTCAAAAAACCTATCACAAACAAGACTTTTTCGTTCCAAGCTAAAATAGTCCAAAAAAAAAAAAAAAAAATTATTTTGTTTGTATTTCTCTATTAGAGTCGTGTAAAAGACTCTTGTACAATGGATATTGTCAGCTTGATCTTGGGAGCTTTTTCGTGGTTTTGGCCTCTTTTGACACGCGCGCGCGCGCACAAAAAGAACAAAAAAAAAAGAAAAAAGAAAAGGAGAAGTTAAAAGCAATTTTTTGATTTTTAGGCCAAGTTTAAGAAGTCACAAAAAAGTTAAAAAGTTATTTAAAAAGTTAAAAAGTTATCACTATTCATCAAAAGTCAACAATTACAACTTCACAATTTCAAATTTTAATTTTTTTTTACAAATTAATTTTTACAATTTTTTATTACATATTTTTTCATAAAAAATCAAAAAGTTAACCCAAACATTCATATTTTCAACCTCAACTTTTTAGTCTAAAAAGATAAAAAGTACACTTATTTAGGACACCCCAAACAACCCCTAATCTCTTTTAAGTCATATTATTATTTTATTTTTTTACATTTTTTTTTAAAAACGTCAAAAAAAAAAAAAAAAAAAAAACACTTTTAACCTACTTTTCAAAATAAAAAAAACTTTTAACCTACTTTTCAAAATAATCCTGTATTTCGTAGTTCATAGTTTACTGTGTTGAATTCTCCATTGTTATGTAATGTTGTTTTCACTTAAATCCCTTCTTTTTGGGAGTAATTTTTCTATTTTTTCTTTTTATAAACCAAGACATAGAGTAGACATAATTGATTAAAAAAAAGAAAATGAGTGAGAGCACTAATTAGTGTCATCACTAATGATGTGGCTGTGGGTTTCACTCACTGTCACAATGTTGTTGTGTCTGTTTTTTTTTTTAATATAAAAAAAGTGAATGTCACATCATTAGTGGTTGCTTTAGAGCACCACTTTTAGTGGTCTATCATTGCCCACTACCTATGTCTTCTTTTTTTTTTTTTTGACATTTCTAGTGCATTAGGACTATTAGTGATTTTTTTTTAGTGATATGACTCATTGTTAATTGATTAAAGGATTATCTAATTCAAATTTGTCTGTAGCATGACATCTGAATTTTTCCACAAAAGTTTATGTATGCTTTGTTGGAAAGATTTGTTGGTATTTTTTTTATAATAACATAAGAAAATATATAAAATAAAATAAATAGTAATGATAAAATAAATTTTTTTATTATAAAAAAATGAAATACAGAATAAATTACACAACTAAAAATACATAAATAAATTAGATTACATCATGAAACATATTACGAGATGGATTCCCATGAATATATAAAATAATATGTAAAAAATAGTTCAAATCAAAAAGTTTAAAGAACAAAAGATTAGAGATGCAAATCAAAATTTGTGTGATATCACAGTTTCCTTAAAACAGATTCACGGTCTCCCGATGGATGCTAGAGGTATGCCAGTGTCTGTCTCCTAGGATACGACGGTCGAAATCAGTTAATGCAGAAGCACCTTCTAAATAGCTTCGATGAATTTGACAATGGCAACACTCTCTCTAATAAGAACTAAAGAAAGGGCTAGCAAAAGAAGATAGGAAAAATTTTCTTTGGTGCAAAAGAAAAACATCTCCAACTTTTTTATCTCAAAACATCATCTCTATTTTCCATCAAAAATCTCTTCAAAAATTATTCTACCAAGTTGGAGGGGAAAAGTCTCTATTTATACAAGTAAGTGAATCCCTAACCATGAAGGCTATACATCAATAGGGCCATCAAATTCCATTAACCAAGGCCATCAATTCTAGCCATTAGGGCTAGAGTTACAAAGTTGAAAACCTATGACCACTAATATGGCCATCAACTCTATCATCAAAAGATGAAAATTACAAGAATTTACATTTCTCACGTGGTTAATATATACAAATAAATATGTATATAATGATATTTGAATAAACCAACTAAAAGGGTCACAAAATTGATACTAATGTTGGGTTACAACCCAATCCAAGCCCAATTCTCAAACACATGTATAAGCTAAGCCCAACACAACATAGTTTAGCCCAAGCTCAAGATTAAGTCCAAGTCCAAGGGCAAGGGCAAGGGCAAGGGCAAACCTAGCACATGCACAAGCATAAGCTTAGGCCCATTCCAAACCAAAATTAATTCCAAATCTAAGCCCAATTTTATTGATGCCTACTTTATGAGACAATTCTCATTCACAACTCAATGGTTTTGGCTCATTATTTTTGTATTGCAATCTTCTCACTTAAAAGAATACAAAACTACTTAGACTCACCTCAACTAGCGGTTGGGTCCCACTTTAATTTTGAATTAAAGTTGCCAAAAAACCATTATCTCCAACAAGATATATAAAAACTCTACTTGATTAACAAACTAAAATAAATACAAGAAGATAAAAGCATAATAAAAATAGAGAAAGAATGGAATCGAGGCATAGAAGTCAATTCGCTGTCCTTAAGAAACGATTTCGCCCCACTTGGTGCAAATGGCTGCTGGCAGTTGTTCCCCAGGATACAACGGCGAGTCTTAATGGTGTGCACTCACCAAGTAAGATTTGAACTCATTTAAGAAATAACCCAAAGAAACGGAGAAACGGTGTGGGAAAAACAAAGAAGAAGAGAGAACTTTTTCTGTATTACTAAACTACTAGGTGTGGGGACATAATTTTTGAATGACAACACGTGGCCGAAGTGACACCGAAATGTCAGCCGAGGTGTCACGTGTCTTGGTCATGACACCGAGATGATCCCGGATAGGTCGAGATTATCTGCAAAGAAATCGGAATCCGGGATAAGCGGATAAGGGACAAGAGTCCTAGAATGAGAGATGACTTCAGTTTGGATAAAGATAAGACTCTTAGAGAGTTTATCCCAATCCTACTAAGAGTCCAAGATTAGCAGTAATCCTAAGTCCATTGAAGCCAGGCTTCTATTGGGATTAGGTAAGTGTTGGCTATAAAAGAGAGGCACCCCCATGGGTCTAAGGTATACTTTTTATGCTCTGAATAGTGAGTTAAGTACTTTTGCTATCTTTGAGAGATAACTGACTTGATCATCGGAGTGCCCCTAGGTGGACGAACAGCCGCTGGAATCTCTTCTTTTTGTGACAGGTCGTTTAGGCTTAATCTATTCTGCCAGTGTTCTCCAGCTGAGTGCTTGATTGGCAGTGTGGACGGAAATTGACACACATAATTTGGCGCCGTTTGTGGGAAAGAAAGGAGAATAGATGGCCAATGACGAACAGAAAGAGAAAGTTGGGGACGACACCCCTACTGAGAGTGGGAAACATATTGACCTTGACGTCAAAGAAGACAACTGCAACAAAGAGACTCGTGATAAGAATCACGGAGGAAAGGACGTCGGCCAGGAGGGCGGCGTACCAAAGAAATCGGACCGGAGCGGGTATTATAACGAGGACGACCTCCAGGTATGGAAAGATAGATGCCTGCGAACAAACGACGAGATTAAGAGAATGGCGGACAAATTGGCGGACCTGCAAACGGTCGCCAATTTCATGATGTAGAACAACGTCATGCAGTCACCGTTCCCTTTCCAAGATACGCCGATTCCAGCGGCCAAGAAAGATGCCCAGAAAGGGGGGCATAACATAGTTCCTGCAGTCCCTCAGCACGACGAGGCAAAGGGGCATTCTCACCGGCCTTCACGGGAGGTCGGGCATGGAGAATCAAAGAGGGCTGGAGAATGATGCTTGGGACTTGGAATTTACAAGCTAAGGTTGGTTTGACACTTGTTGAAATTTTAAGAAAAATTTACAAGTTGAAGTTAAACCGATGACATGTTTAACACTTGTTGAAATTTAAAAAATTTACAAGTTGAAGTTAAACCGAGGTCATGTTTAACACTTGTTGAAATTTTAAGAAAAATTTACAAGTTGAAGTTAAACCGAGGTCATGTTTAACACTTGTTGAAATTTTAAGAAAAATTTACAAGTTGAAGTTAAACCGATGACATGTTTAACACTTGTTGAAATTTAAAAAATTTATAAGTTGAAATTAAACCAAGGTCATGTTTAACACTTGTTAAAATTTTAAGAAAAATTTACAATTTGAACTTAAATCGATGTCATGTTTAACATTTGTTGAAATTTTAAAGAAAAATTTACAAGTTGAAGTTAAACCGAGGTTATGTTTAACACTTGTTGAAATTTTAAAAATTTACAAGTTGAAGTTAAACCGAGATCATGTTTAACACTTGTTGAAATTTTAAAAATTTACAAGTTGAAATTATACCGAGGTCATGTTTAACACTTGTTGAAATTTTAAAAATTTACAAGTTGAAGTTAAATAGAGATCATGTTTAACACTTGTTGAAATTTAAAAAAAAAATTTACAAGCTGAAGTTAAACCGGGGTCATGATTAAATGAAGGAATGATATAGGTTCCATCACCTCAGGATACCGAGGTAATAGAATCTAGGGGGCAGTTGTGGGGACATAATTTTTGAATGACAACACGTGACCGAGGTGACACTGAAGTGTCAGTCAAGGTGTCACGTGTCTTGGTCATGACATCGAGATGATCTCGGATAGGTCGAGGTTATCTGTGAAGAAACCGGAATCCGGGATAAGCAGATAAGGGACAAAAGTCCTAGAATGGGAGAGAACTTCAGTTTGGATAAAGATAAGACTCTTAGAGAGTTTATCGCAATCCTACTGAGAGTCCAAGATTAGCAGTAATCCTAAGTCCATTGAAGTTAGGCTTCTATTGGGATTAGGTAAGTGTTGGCTATAAAAGAGAGGCACCCCCATGGGTCTAAGGTATGCTTTTTATGCTCTGAATAGTGAGTTAAGCACTTTTGCTATCTTTGAGAGATAACTGACTTGATCGTCGGAGTGCCCCCGGGTGGACGAACCACCGTCGGAATCTCTTCTTTTTGTGACAAGTCGTTTGGGCTTAATCTATTCTGCTAGTGTTCTCCAGCTGAGTGCTTGATTGGCAGTGTGGTCGGAAATTGACACACACACTAGGAATAAGTATATACATAATAGAAGAGAGAACTTATTCTGTATTATTAAACTACTAGGAATACATATATATATAATTCCAAGTATGAAAGTAAAGTAAGAATAAATTAAGGATTTGATAAAACAAATCCATTGAATTATGAATAAGCAAATCCCTTTAATTATGAAACCATTAGTTAATTCTTTAATCATAATTAATTACAAAAGAAAATGAATCTTACAGAAAATCAATGAGAGGAAATATATACATATACACGCGTGTCCAGCCTGGCAGCCAAGGCCAAGTCCAACATGCGTGCGTGTGTGTGTGTGTGTATATATATATATATATGGACTTCACACATATGGCCCAAAACTTACATAGTCCCCTCCACATCCTTGGCCCTTACTCAATAACAAGGGTCTACATATAAAAGGTGTAAGAAAACTAATAAGAAATCAATATGGGACGAGGAACAAGAAGAAAATTTTGAAGCACTTCCAATAAGCTTCTTTATCTTCTTGCTCATGCCTCAAATCAGTTTGGACTAAGAGACCGACTTTTCATCTCTTTTTTTTTTTAAATTTTATTTTATATTTTTGGAGTTTGTCTGCTCACAATTATCTTTAATGGAGAATTTTATAGTACACACTCGTTTTTAAGATATGTATTATGTTGGAATGTCGGTATCAATTGTGTGCTATTTTGTTTTGTAAAAGCAAAAAGAACAACATAAATATTTGGAAAATAGAAATTGGTTTATGATCCTCTTGAATGTGAAACATTTGAAACATAAAACTGTATTGAAAGAAATTAAACCAAAACAGAAACTGTAATCAAGAAAAGAAAAAAAATGAAAATCACAGTATGTATGAAAGTAGAAAACTAGAATGATCAAGATTAGTGTTTAACACTATATTTTTAAGACAAAATTTGTCCCTTACACTGATGCATTGCTATTAGGGTTGTTTAGGGAATTAGATTTTTTAGTGACTTTTAAATTTATTTATTTTTATAAAAAGACGTAAAAAAAAAAAAAAAAAGCGAATAGTTATTTTTTGACTAAAATTGTGACTTCCAAAAATAAGCCTTATGTGTCTAGTAAACTAGAAGGGAAAAACTATCCATAGCGACATGATGAAAGGTGTTATTGAATAGGCATAACTTCACATTATTTGTCTCTGAAAAATTAAATAAAAATTATCTCTATATATTTACTATTATTAAAAGTGAACATCTCACTTGGTATTCATAAACTTTTTTCTTTCCTTTGTTAAGTAACATTCTCTTCTTACGTCAAGTGTCAATTTCTTATTTTAAGCACACTTATCGAGTGTGCTCACACCCTAATATATATATATATATATATATGTATAAACGGACCCAATCCACTCGTGCTAGGCTCAGTTTGGGGCGCAAAGGCAGCCCACAAAGTCTAGCGCACTTTGTTTAAGTCCTCTTCCTTTCCAATAGGGCTGCAAATGAATCGAACTATTCATGAACAACTCGAGCTCGACTAATTTAAAACTTGTTTGAGTTTGACTCGTTTACTAAATGAATGAGCTCGAACTCGATATTTAGGCTCGTTTATTAATTTAGCCGAGCTCGACTAGTCATAAGCTTGGCTCGATAAGGCTCGTAAACATAAAAATAAATAAATTAATATTTATTTTTAATAATATATTAAATAAATTTTCAATAATCTATTTTATTTTTATTTATGTTTGGTGTTTGTGTAAATTTACATATTTAATTGATGAAATTTATTATTAATATAAGTATTATTATATATTTTACTCATAATATTGTATTTTTTTTTTTATCTTAATAAGTAAATTAATTTAAATTTATTTTTTTCAAGTTCGAACTTGGCTCGTTTATGTAATTGAGCAAGCTCGAGCTGAGCTCAAGTTCAATAAATATTTGATGAGTCGAGCTCGAGTGCGATTTTGGAAACTCGACTAGAGCACAGCTTGAGCTCGAACTTGACTAATTCTTAATAAACGAGTTTGAACATTCAAAGTTTGGCTCGACTTGACTCGTTTGTAACCCTACTTCCCAATAATGTATTTAAAATTATTCTTTTTAGATTTAATAGCTAAAAGCTTAGGAATCTGATATACACATTATTTGTTTGGTGAATTGTGTATAATAGTAGTCTTTAGGCTTTCTATTTTTTTTTTTTTTTTATATGAAAACAAACTCAATTTGTTCTGAAGAACTACAATGATTTGATTTCCCAAACATTTTCTGTAACATTTTTTTAAGTATTATGACATTTTCGCACCAACTGGACCTGCATGACATAATATTCCTGATAATTTCGTTTGCTTATAATTTTGTTGAGCAAAATTTAATCCTGCCAATTTTTTGGGCCTAAACTATATATGTGGCTTAGAGTAGAAGTCCCAAAACAATAGATAAGTAAATATATAAAAATGGGTAAATCACACTGATTCTCTTGAATTTTTTTTTAAATATAATTAATTCTACATATAATTACACTAACATCTCTTTTAGTAAAGATTAAATGGAGTAGAATTAATGCAGATGGTGTGAAAAAATAATAATAAATAATAAAAAAATATCTATTTCAGTGTAGAAGAGATTGACATCATTTTTCTATTCATTTGACTAATTAATTATTGATGAAAATGAAATTAAATATTATATAAATTAAAATTTCATAAGAATTTAATATAATTATATCAAAATTATAAAATTTGTTATATTGTATTCTAATTTTAAGGTTAATATAATTCACTCAATAAAAATTCATCCGACAGCTAGGGATTGCATTTTTTTTTTGGGAGAAGGGGTTGTTACAATCTGTCAGTTATGTCTAATAAGAAGGGAATTTGTACTGAACAAATGAGCCAAGCTAAATCAACACGAGCCACAAGGTTGGGCCGAGCTAAACTAACTTAGGCTACAATCTTTGGTCGATCAAAACTTAAACGGGCTTCGTTGTTGTGTCGAGCTAGGTCGGGCTTAGGCCTCAGGTACGGACTGAGCCGATGTGAGACTGGATTATGACTAGACCTGCGCCTTTACGGTTGGTCGTGCTAGGCAAGGTTTGGGTCGCAGATGAGGACTAGGTCGGCTGAAGATAGGCTGTGGTCTAGAGCTGAGCAGGTAACCAAAGTGTCGTAAGGAGGATCGACCAAGCTAAGAGCAAAATGCCCTAGTGGGATTGACCGAACCTCGAAGCTGTGAGAGCCGAATAATGGTGATGGTGGAGATGTGGGGTACACTTGGAAAATCGGGATACATATATTATATTCGGCTCTGTTCTGTATGATCCAGACGCCGAATATCTAATCGATGTAGACACCCCATTTTTGACCGTCCTCAAGACTTGGACGTCACTGTTTGAACACTCGGTGATCATCCTTGTTTGTGTTCGTCTTGAGTTCCCGGAGGTCTCGGCTACGCGCCTTGCCTCAGGATCTCTCAACTCGACTGTTTTGTGTCTGGTTTTGCACCAAACACTTGTGTTTTTGCTTTGGAGGGCAAGGAATGGCTTGTTGGCCATCCCCACACCTCACCGGCCATGGCTTGAGGCTACCAGCCAGTGTTTTGTTGCCATCGGCCAGATGTTTGGCCGGCTGGCACTCTTTGTGGTCGACCGGCCATCTTTTTTGGTCAAATAGCATTTTTGGCTGGCCGATCACTGTGCATCTGCTTTTGTAGATATTTTTATGCCAGCTGTGCTAGCTGGCATACACCTTTGCCCCCTTCCATACACGTGTATGGAGGGATTTCACTCTTGCCAAGCTTGTTTTGTAAGCTTTGCAAGAGTGATCTTCTATAAAGATGAGGCCTCTCCTCCCTCCTCTAGGGTTAGAAAAAAGCTCCAGAGGTCTGGTTTTTAGGGTTAGAAGTGTGTGTCTATTCTATCTCTATACCTTCATCCCTTGTGAGTTAAGTGTGTGTTTGTCCTTACTATTGCACACAAACACCTACCATTACACCTTCCCTTAGTTGTTGAGGCATTAGAGGGTTGATCTTGGACTTTTTGAGCTGGTTTTGATCCAAGAAAAGGTCTGGTCTTGTGATCTTGGAAGTGTTCTTCAAGGGTGAGTGTTCTTGCCCTTAATTCCCCATTTTTTCATAGTTTTTTTGGCTATCTTGCAACTGTTTTTAGACTTTGCATATAACTAATAAAAGTCTTGTTTTTCATTGCTTAAAATAGTTGTTTAAGGGTGTTTTGTTGTTTGGGGTTGTTTGACCCCTCTTAGGCCTTGTTTGGCCCCTCATTTTGTGCATCTTTGGTGAGCTCTGGGACCACCTTGTTTGGGCCGCCCCACCACTGAAATCTTAAGGGATTTCAGTGGTGAGGATGGTGGTTTAAGGTCCCAAGAAGGAGAGGGCCACCCCCTCTCCTTGTTGTCTTCAATATGTGCCATTTAAGCCTCATGTGTGAGCACCATTTTTGAGACCATGTTGGCCATGTTTCAGTAGGTATTTGGTAGTATTTTGCCATGTTTTACCTCTGTTTTTACTTGGTTTAGGCACACCATGCATGCCTTACATACATGTCTTGTAATGCCATGTTTTAGCCTTAACATGCTTTGTACTTTGAGCTTTGTTCTAGCATGTTTTTAGCCAAGCTTTGTGAAGCTTTTGTACTTGTTTTGATGTGCTAAAGGTCTGTTTTTGGTCATTTGGGTCATCCATGCTTTGCTTTGTATAGCTACCATGTAATCACCCTTGTATGCCTTGAGCATTGACCACTCTAGCATGCCATCCTTGCTTTGTTTCAGTGGTTTGGAACCACTTGTCATGCCATATCAGTCCATTTAGCATGCTTGTATGCTTGCATTTGGTGTTCCTTTAAAGCCTTAAAGGGTTGGTGTTTCATGCCCCATGTTTGTGCCATTGCGTATGCCATCATGTGTAGGCCTCTAGGATGCCATGTCATTGTGTTTTTTGGCTTTGTTTTAGCATGCTAAAACTCTGATTTTGGTCATTCAATTCATGCCATGTTTGGTTTTGTTAAGGGTAGTTCAATACCTCTTTGGTGAGCCTTAGACCTCGGACTTTGCTTGCATGCTTTGATTGTCTTGTTTAGATTGATTTGGCATCATTTTACGACATGATTTCAGAGTTTATAATGCATGCCATATGCCCATGATGTTCCTCTTTTGAGTGTGCTTAAAAGTTGTCTCCATATGCTTAAGTGTTTAGGTCTTAACATGTGCATGTGTGTGTATGTTTTGCCTCTCTTTCCTTAGCATGTTGGCCACTGTTTTGGGCCTAGTTGAGAGCTGCCCAAATTAGTCTAAGTCCACTCTTTACATGTTGCTACATGTCTTACACTTTGCATGCTGTGATTGCATCATGTCTTGCATGTCCATTAGCCTTGTATGTTGTTGCATACTTCGCCCATCACATGCTTGTTTGTGTGCTTCAACATCCGTATTACATCTTGTATGTTTGTTGGTTAGCATTGATGCTTCATGCCTTGTGTGCTTGTTTGCATTGTCATGTTGCATACTAGCTCACATGCCTAGGTTGCATGGCATTGGCATGCATGCTTTGCCTCTTGAATTGAGTATGATAGAGGTTGAACTCATTGTTTGTTTGTGTGCATTTCATCCCACATTGAAAATGCATACTTGGTTCTTGGGCCATCACGCATTGAAATGCGCGATTGGTGGTCCGGGAATCGAGTACCATGCCCCTTTGAGTCATGAATATGATAAGGAGTGTGGTTGATGCAAACATTGCTTGAAATGCATTGCCATGCCTTGTTTTGCCCTCTGTTGCTGTCAAAACAGGTTCTGTAGGAAGCTTTGGCCGGTCGACTACCCCAAGTGCCGATCGACCATTTATGGATGGCCAATAGCTCTATAGATGGTCGATGACCACCCTGCCATGGTCGGTGGTGTTCCACAATGTCCATAGAGTGTTCTTTGGGAATTGTGCCATTTTCAGAGGAGCGGAGCAGGGAAAACAGAGGCAACTTGTGCATGGTAGCGGATTTCCGAGCGAAACTGAGCATGCATGCATTGGACCCTCTTCCCGAGGCTGATTTTTACTGCTTAATTAGCTTAGTTAATTTGCTTAACTAGTTAATTGTCTGTAATATTTAATTAGCTTGTTAGTTAGTTAAATTGTATTATTCTTTTGGTCCCTCCAAGCGAGGGCAAATTGTAATAAGTGTGGGTGCGTATGTGCATGTCTTCCAACCCCCATTTCTTTCTCCCTTTTACTTACCTGCTTTGATGGTTAGTACTAGAGCATATTTAATTTAGCATCCTTATGCTATGCATGCGTGCATCATTCATCAGTATTGCATGCACCGGGCTCGGCGCATCATACTAACTGCATAGTATTTCAAATCAAACTTGAATACATGTTATCTGTCGCATCTCACATGCCATTCATAGATTAGCCGAGCCTATTCTAGTGACATTTTGTATGCGATACATTAGCCACCTTAACATGAATTAGGATCATGCATATGATTACTAACTAGTTCACTGTTTTGGCAAGGAGTACGATGTAAGTATTTATGTTTTAGCATCTCGTATGAGTGTGAATGTTAACATGATAGCATACTTACCACGTGGCTATATGCTTATGTGATATAACTGCATGAATACCTGTGGGTGAAGGTTGGATTGTTTGAATTGGGATAATTCATCGAAATCTGTATTTTAGCCTACTCGCGAGTAGCAAAATTCAAACCATTTTCCAAATAAACAGAAATGCGATGCTTTGTTCCAACTTAAGCAATTTAGTCTATACTTGTTTTGCTGTGCGCATCACATAGTAATTCTAGGCTAATAACCAGTTTAAGGGCACATAAAGTTTTCAAAACTAGATATCATGGTTAGTAGAGGCCGATCTTCAGATCGGGCGAGAGGGGGTGCTCATAGCTGGCCTTCTCCAATCGTACCCAAGTTCCCGAGCCGAGGTAACTTTGGTGATGACGGACACGTGGGCTTAGGCAAACGAGTCAGGGTTTCCTAAATTCCCCCATTAAAAAATATTTAGGTGGCGACTCTGTATCTGGCAAAGCAGTCCATGTTTGGCATTTCTTTCAAAAAATCTGTTTTCCAAAACGATTTGCCAGATTTGGACTCTTTGGTTCAGATTAAGAACCGTGACAATCGAGTCCGAACTGTAGCACGCGACGCCCCACGCGGGCGCGTCTATAGTTTCTGGCGACTCTGCTGGGGAGTTTAGAGAGCTTGACTCGAACTCATGATATCTTGTTTTGACTACACTTATGTGTTTCTTTGCATTGCATGTGCATTGGTGCGCCTAAGTCACAGTGTTTGCCGTCTGCTATTCCTGAATGGTTTGCCGGAGGCTCGCTTCGAGAAGCGTGCCATAAAGCTGACCGGTTACGGGCTCTGCCATGATGGGAACACAAACCCTGGTTTTACCGGGGCACCCTTTTGACCATTCGACCTAGTGCATATTCGGAATCCATAGTGACCCTTCCAAGCTAGGACAGGTTGCTACCCGATTTTAGGTTGTTTGAACCCGCTGCGTGCGTAGTGAAACCCTAGCTCCTGACAAAATAGGACAGGGAAACCCTACCCCAAAATAGGGGTGTTTTGACTCTCATTTACTTGCTATGTGCTTTTAGAGTGTATCTCTACAGGGAATGCATATACCAGTTTGCAAGTCTGAGTACCAGGCCCAAGGGCGTCAGTATCGATATTTGGGAGTCAGTTATATCTGCGGGTATTAGACTCAGTTTTTGGGGCAGTGATTTTGGGGAACAGTGATCAGTAATAGAGTACAGTTATTCAGCTATGCTCGTATATGTTCTGATTGGGCCGAAATGCTGCGTGTTTTCTCTTTCAGTTCAGAGAGTTAGTACAGAATAGCCAATGTTCTCTTTTGCTGAGGCAAGACAGAGATCTGATCCATCATCTCCGTTCAGTTCAAGAGGACTTATGACGACGCAAAGTTCAGAGGAAATAGTGGTTATGACAGCCGCATTGGATCAAGGGAACATCTTGCGGGATGAAACCAATGTTGATGTACCGCATCCGCCCAGGTCGCCTGCCGCACGCCCGATCTGGGAACCCCAGTTGTATCAGGCTCGTGAGCCCACCACGTTCGAGTTAATGGGAATAATTGGCAACCTCCAGAGGTCCGTGGCTGATCTCACCTATGGGATGTTCGCTTCGCCACCAACCACATCATATGCCGGGAATTTTGTACCGCAGGAGCCCCCGCTACTGGGGCGCATTGTGATCGAGCTCAGCCAACCTGAGGTTGCCCCGAGCTATGGCAATGACGTGTCAACAACAACCGGGTTCTGCTCTGATGGAGCAACCCAAACCCTCGATCAAGCTGAGGCCAAAGGCAAGAACAAAGTGGGAACAGGTGCTGATCCCGTTGAACAGCTGCTGTGGGCAGTCGAGGCTTTGAAAGCCGGGGGGATGAATAAGCAACAAATATTCGCAGTGGTGGCCAAAACTGTAGATGATGCTTTCCCCACTCCAACTGAGGGGAGTTCCAGCCAGACAGAAAATCGGGATAGGCCCCGTTATGCCATAACAGTTCCCTCCAATCCCAACCCTGCACCGGGAAAGGATCAGAAAGTCAAGGCGGCACCTGTCGATCCTTTTGCCAGTGCGTCCGGCAAAAGTTAGCAAACTTCAAAGTATCTGCCCCGAGGGCGCAGAGTCTTCCACGCACTCTACATGCCTTTGTCTAGGGCGCTCTAGATCCTTGCCGAAAGGGGGCACCCTTGAGCCTAGGCCTCTTCCAAAGAATCTCCCTCCCACACATGATGCTGCTTTGTACTGCGCGTACCACCAGCAAACTGGTCATTGCACCGACAATTGTTTTCGTCTTCGTCACGAAGTGCAAGATTTGATCGACAATGAGGTCATCCTCCCACCCACCTCAGCGAAGTCTGTCACTGCTGGGTTGTTAGATTTTGAGGATACTACGAGTATGTGATCAAAGGGTTGGACCACCTGCGGGCGGCGCTGAGTGTACTTCAGATGTGGCGTCTGGCACGCACCGTTTTGACCATTTGCGAATGCTGTTTTTTGTAATTTCTGGCTTGGGTGTTGAGCCAGTTCTTTGGTTTTGTTTTGAGTCTGTCTCACTGTCTCGAGTCAGTCTTTTTGCTTAAGGGTCTGTCTTGTTGTAGGGAGTCAGTCCCATTGTATAGAATCAGGTGATTCCAGGATTGTTGCCTCGGATATCATTGTTTTGTTTTGTGATTATCCTTTTGTTTTCTTTTGAGTCTGTCTCTGCTGTGGAGCCAGTTGCAACCGGAGGTCTTGAATGAAACAGCTGTGGCTATCATGTTTTCGTGCTTATTGCTACTTTAGTTAGTTGTTTCGCAGCAAGTTTAGAATGGAATGGCGGAGCATCTCACTTACTCTTCTGTACCTCGAAATCATTGCATTGACCTAAGTTTTTTTAAAACTTTTTGAACACTACGGTGAAAACGAAGAGGAAGGAATTCCTCGAGTTTTGCAAAATTTGACTAATTGAGAGAAAGAGAGGCGTGCTAAGTCCTTAATGAATAAAATCATGTTTGTTAACATGAGTACTGAGAAGGACCCTGGCTTGATCCAGATTGGTTCCACACTATCTTCAGCGCGAGCGATTTGTCGCTTTCTTAAAAACTTTCAAAAACAAAATGTTTTGCGCAGTCCTACGGAGACCTGTGTGGAATTGCTCTTGAGATTGTGCAGCTTAGGATCGCTCTCAGCCTCAAGATTCAATCCCTTTGCTCTCAAAGCCTTGACCTTGAATTCAGAATGATCAACAGTCAACCGCAGTGTAAGGCCTGTGTGGCCAGATTTGAAGCAGCCCTCGAACAAGAGACACCAAAGTCAGATCAAGAAGATCAGATGTCGCGAAAAGAAGCTTGCAAAGCTAAATCAGAAGCACCCCTCAAACTAGGGGCAAAAATATCCGATGTGCTCGAAGAGCCGAAGATGGATCTTTCTGCAAATCAATACAACAGTCATTCTCCTGGATTCAGATGACTTCAGGATCTCACAAAACCATTTGGCATGGACACAGCTACACTTTTACCCTTGAGAGGCTCGCTGGGCCGAAAACCCGGAAGGGCGACCCAGGCAAAACTTAGAGCAAGAAAAAAAGCAAAAAAGAAAAGAAAAAAAAAGAAAAGAAAAAATACAAAAGAGAAAAGAAAAAAAAATTTTTGAAAAAAAGCAAAAAAAGAAGAAGAAAAAGAAATGAAAAAAGAAAAGAAAAACTGAGCTCGCAAGGTTGAAAACCCGGAAGGGTGACCTTGGCAAAAGTTAGAGCATGGTGAGGGTTAATACACGAGTGTACCTTAACCGGAACTACGTAAGGCTTGATTCCCATGTTTGGGATACGTAGGCAACTTCATCCTGAAGTCCAGCCACAAACGCTTTCATAGCGACTCTGTCCATGTAATGGTTTTGATCATCCTGCTTTCTCTGAATCCGATAGTTCGGTTGTGACACTGAACTACATGAGGCTTGATTCCCATGTTTGGGATACATAGGCAACTTCATCCTGAGGTCCAACCCCAACACTTTCAAGTGACTGTATCCAGATATTGGTTTTGACCATCTTCGTCTTTCTGTATCCGAGAGTTCGGTCGTGATCACCAATAATGAGAACTGTTCACAGTATGCTGCGGCGTTATCCAGAAAGGGGCAACTTTCCGTTGCCATGAGTAGTCACCCAAACAAGGGGCAACTTTCCGTTGCCATGAGTTGCTATTCAAACCAGGGGCAACTTTTCGTTACCGTGCGGTGCCATCCAGACAAGGGGCATATAGCGATCTCGGTTTCCCCTTTTCTTTATTTGTCGTATCCGGACTCGGTTCCGTGGAGTTGGTTGTTGTCATACCTCGTTTGCATCCTTTACTCTTTGCATTTGAGTCTTGGGTTGTGTTGGGAAGGTTTGGAACTGGTTGATTGAGCTTAGAAACCAAAAACAGTTACCCAGATTTTGGCCTCTCCGCTCGAGCGGGGGTTTGGACGCTCGAGCGGGGAAACAAACCATCCAGTATTTCCTGTGCAGTGTTGGACGCTTGCATATAAACACAAAATCATATACGCAATCAATCAATACATAAAGTTAATGTATTCTATCAACCATCTACACATAACGCACATAAACACATTGGTCATATGCACAATCTATCAATACATGAAGTTAATGTATTCTATCAACCGTCATACTCTATGACACATCCGATTGATTAGTTTTAGTTTGCCTAATCATCATACATTGTCTACAACAATCACTACTACCCTCCACCGGTAGTCCAAAGCAATTATTTCTAACAGGAAATAAATGCACAAATGGATAATATATCAACATTTCAACTAGGTGAGCAATAAATGATTCACCTACACCCTTTAGTCCCATACATTCCAAATTTCAACATTTTCAATTCAATTCCTCATTTTCTTTAATTAATTAAATACATTAATTAATTAAACCAATTAGGGCAACTTACCATAATTCACAAAACAACCCTAAGGTTCCATTTCCATCAATGTTCCCACGTTAATTTCATTTCTCTATGCCTAACTTGCATATAGGTATATATAATTAAAACCCCAACTTTTGTAAAATTACACAAAGGCCCAAACTTTTTTCCAAAATTACCCAACAACCCCCAACATATCAAAATGCTAAAATTCAAAGACAAAGCTCATAAGATGGAGTAGGTTATCCCTACCTCAAACTCGGAGCTCAAGGAAAGAAGATGACGAAATCGACGTGCTCCAAAACTCAAAATTTTCGGATCAAAGTAAAGCCCTCGACGATCAACCCAACTTTTGTAAAGACCAAAGGTGAGGAAAACACCCTAGCTAGATCAATACTTAGAGAGAAGTTATGGTTTTAGAGAGAGAAGCTCACATGGCTTTTTGGAAAAGTAAGAGAGAGAAACGGGTGTGAAAAAGTGAGCAAAAAGCTGAATCTCGGAACCTTATACCAGTCGCCCCGCTCGAGCGTGGAAACCCCCGCTCGAGCGCCACTCACAGACTCCCGCTCGAGCGGCCAATCCCCGCTCGAGCGGCGGATGCACACTCCCAGAACTTTTGCAGACAAGTCCCGCTTGAGCGTCCAACTCCCCCGCTCAAGCGGCACTCACGAACTCCCGCTCGAGCGGCCAATCCCCCGCTCG
>JAPPVO010004841.1:0-26843 GCA_030407325.1 Camellia japonica
GCCTTGGTCGTCACTCTTCGAGTCAAGGATTTTGACGTCAAGCGGATTCTGATTGACCAAGGTAGTTCGTGTGAAATCATGTATTATGAAACCTTCAAACAACTAAAGGTAGGATAAAGACTTGGCGCCTACCGTATCTCCCCTTATCGGATTCAACTCCATGCAGAATGGCCCGTCGGCAAAATTATCCTCCCAGTCAGAGCAGGGAGTGTGACGAAACAAGTGGAGTTTTGGGTGATAAAGGTCCCCTCCACCTACAACGTATCTTGGGCAGAACATGGCTGCATGCCATGCGCTCGGTGGCATCCTCCTACCACCAAGTGATGCAATTTCTCAACGACACCGGAGTAATTGAAGAAGTATATGGGGACCAGATTATGTCCAAACAATGCTTCATCACAACGAATGGCAGCCGCGCTGCCAAAGGATATGTTCATTCGGTTGAAGAACCTGAGAGTAATGAACTGTTCGCAGAGGTTGGCAAAGCGGCTGATCAGAAAGCGGTGGAAGACTTGGTAGAGTTAAGAATCGATGAAAAGAACCCGGATAAGTTCTTTTTGCTTGGTTCGTCGTTATCCAGCGCTGAGAGGTTGGAGGTTATGGAATTCCTGACCTCTAACATCGAAGTGTTTGCCTGGACGCCTTACGACATGCCAGGCATTGATCCAAACCTCATCTGCCACCAACTCAATGTCCACCCATCTGCCAGACTGGTCATTCACACACGCAGATCGGCACATCACTCCACCACGCCGAGATAGTGGCAGAAGAAGTGGGTACCCTACTGGAGGCAGGAGCAATCAGAGAGGTACATTACCCCAAATGGATCTCCAACACAGTCGTGGTGCCAAAGAAGAATGGCAAGTGGCGCGTCTGCGTCGATTATAAGACGGTCAACAAAGCATGCCCGAAGGACAGCTTCCCCTTACCAAGGATAGATCAATTGGTGGACCTAACAGCAGGGCACAACCGACTTAGTTTTCTGGACGCATACAGAGGCTACCACCAATTGCCATGCACGAACCAGACCAGGAGGTCACATCCTTCACCACACCAAGAGACTATACTGCTACAAGGTCATGCCCTTTGGCCTGAAGAACGCGGGGGGCGACATTCCAGAAGGATGTCCACAAGATGTTTGAACCATTGTTAAGCAAACAATGGAGGCTTACATCGACGATATGGTGGTCAAAAGCAAGGATGAGAATGACCACCTTAAAGACCTAGGTGAGATGTTTGAGATCCTGAAAAAGCATAAGTTACGCCTCAACGCGTCGAAGTGTGCATTCAGAGTAGGATCTGGCAAATTCCTGGGCTTCCTGGTGACCAATCGGGGTATTGAGGCAGACCCCTCCCAAATCAAAGCAATTCAGGAGTTAGAGAGGCCTAACTCAATGAAAGAAGTGCAGCATCTCACCGGCATGGCAGCAGCACTTAACCGATTCATCAGCCGGTCTTCAAACAGATTGCGTCCATTCTTTCAGTCATTAAAAGCTAAGTTTGAGTGGGACGAAGAATGCAACAGAGCTCTGGAGAGTTTGAAGGAATACATGTCTTCTCCACCACTACTTGTCACCCCAATACCTGGAGAAGAACTCTTCCTCTACTTGGCAGTCTCTCAGCACGCGGTAAGTGCAGTGGTGTTCGAACAGAAGGAACCCAGCATCTTCCAATCTTCTATGTCAGCAAGACATTGTTAGGCGCCGAAACGAGGTATTTGCCACTGGAGAACTGGCATTGGCCTTAATGATGGCCTCAAGGAAGTTGTCACATTACTTTCACGCCCACACCATAGTTGTTCTCACAGCCTTCCCACTCAAGGCTTTATTTGAAATGGCGAACTTTTCTGGGCGAATTTTGAAGTGGGCAGTAGAATTGGGACAATATGACATCAAGTTCCAACCCAGAACCGCAGTAAAGGCCCAATCTTTGGCAGACTTCGTCGCGGAGTTCACTCCTGGAAGCCACCAAGTCTGCCCAATCGACCTGACTGACACAACCGAACTAGGATGGAGATTGACGCCGGAATAGCGCAACCCCTAGTGCAGGTTACTCAGCCAGAGCCCAAGGCAGACCAGAGTAGAGAAGGCAAGGAGGAAGCAGACCTTGCTACACCAAGTCAAAACTCACACAACAACTAATGACTTGTCCCATCAGAAGACAAGGGGCAGACTACAACTATGGATCATGAAGAAAACTCCAGCGACATTCCAGACCCCACAACATCATTCGATCCCTCCATATGCTGGAAGTTGTTCGTAGGGGAGATGTGGATGCTCTTTGTGGATGGAGCATCCAACCGACATGGCGCAGGACTTGGCATAGTCCTCATCTCTCCAGACGGCCTGGTTGTAGAACAAGCTATCAACCTCGGCTTCCCAGCATCGAACAATGAAGCGGAGTATGAAGCACTTCTTGCGGTCTCAAATCAGCGTTCTACATGAAGGCAACCGAGCTAATGGTTTACAGCGACTCACAGCTGGTGGTGAACCAATTTCAGGCGATTATGAGGCAAAGGATGACAGAATGGCTAAATACCAAGAGCTAGTCAGAACAGAGATCAAAAAGTTTGAAGTAGTGAGAAGAAACAGATCGGCAGGGAGGAGAACAGCAGAGCAGATGAACTAGCAGGCTTCGCCTCAATGGCGGATACCTCCATCCCATCCCTCCACTATTGATCGACTACCTGCCTAGACCAAGAATTGAAGACCCAGAAGCAGAAGAGGTATGTCGTGCGGAGTTAGGCCCTTCTTGGATGGATCCCATCATATTGTTCCTGAAAAACGGCACCTTACCAGAAGAAAAGAAAGAAGCTAACAAAATAAGAGCAAAGTCGCAGAGATTTTGGCTCTCTCTATCCTTGGCATTATACAAGAAGTCGTTCTCAGGACCTTACTTAAAGTGTGTTCACCCCAGCAAGGTGGAAGCGTTCCTGTTCGAAATACATGAGGGGGTATGTGGCAGCCATCAAGGAGGAAGATCATTGGCATACCGAGCTATTTCACAAGGATACTGGTGGCCATACATGCAAGCAGATTCAGAGAAGTATGTCAAAAAATGCGAAAAGTGTCAGAAGTTTGCGCACCAAATACACCAACCTGCCAGAGAACTACTACCATTAACTAGCCCATGGCCTTTCGCAATGTGGGGCTTAGACATAGTAGGTCCACTTCCAACAGCACCAGGCAACAGGAAGTTCTTTCTTGCGGCAACAGACTACTTCACAAAGTGGGTGGAAGCAGAAGCCTTGGCGTCAATCAAGGAAAAAGATATGAAGAAGTTTGTTTGGCAGAACATCATTACTCGCTTTGGCATACCAAAAGCACTGATTTCAGACAACGGCACTCAGTTTGACGGCAGAATTTTCAGAGGCTTTTGCGAAGAATACAAGATAGAATTCTACAATTCTACACCGGCGTATCCCCAAGCAAACGGTCAGGCCAAGGCATCAAACAAGGTAGTTTTGGACGGATTGAAGAAAAGGTTGGAGAAAGCCAAAGGCAAGTGGGCAGAAGAGCTCCCTCATGTTTTATGGCTTATCGCACCACACCACGGCGGTCAATAGGAGAAACTCCATTCTCCTTAGCCTATGGCATGGAAGCAGTCATCCCATTAGAAGTCGGACTCCCCACAATTCGGAGCGAAAATTTCGATCCAGATTTAAATGGCGAAGCCATAGCATTGGAACTTGACCTTGCGGAAGAAAGAAGAAACAGAGCATTAGTTCACATCGCCTCCTACCAACAAGAGTTGTCTAGAAAGTATAACAAAACAGTGCATCCAAGCAATTCAAGATCGGAGATTGGGTACTGCGCAAAGTAATGGGAAATACCCTAGTTCCAGGAGATGGCAAGTTGGGGCCAAATTGGGAAGGACCTTACAAGTGGTCAGATTAGCAGGCAAAGGGGCATACCACTTGGAAGATAAGGATGGCAAAGCAATTCCCAGGCCATGGAAACGGCAAATCTCAAGTTGTTTTATTTTTAGCTTTTTTCCTTTTAAGTATTGTAAGTTTTTTACTTTCTCAATAAAAAAATCGATTCTTTTTCAGTATATTGTTTTCAGTAGACAGTACCTTTAGTAGAGTAGTAGCTTTGTAAACATAGTTGGCCGGAATAACCAACTATGACCCTTCTAAGCCCAGGATCAGAATCCAGGCTGCAGGACGTTTTGGTCAAAACAACCAAAAACTTTACTCTAAAGTTGGCTGAAAAAACCAACTTAGAGGTTGGCTGGATTAAACCAACACCCTTCCTAAGCCCAGGATAAGGATCCAGGCTGCAGGACGTTTGGTCGAAATAACCAAACAATGTATTTTAAGTTGGCTGGAAAAACCAACTTAAAGGTTGGCTGGATTAAACCAACTCCTTGTACTCTTCAGCCGAAGTAAGTTATATCGGCTGAAGAGTGGTTGGCTGGATTAAACCAACACTTTGTACCCTTCAGCCGAAGTAAGTGTATGGCTGAAGAGTGGTTGGCTGGATTAAACCAACACTGGTACTCTTCAGCCGAAGTAAGTTATATTGGCTGAAGAGTGGTTGGCTGGATTAAACCAACACTGATACTCTTCAGCCGAAGTAAGTTATATCGGCTGAAGAGTGGTTGGCTGGATTAAACCAACTCTTTGTACTCTTCAGCCGAAGTAAGTTATATCGGCTGAAGAGTGGTTGGCTGGATAAACCAACACTTTGTACTCTTCAGCCAAAGTAAGTTATATCGGCTGAAGAGTGGTTGGCTAGTAAGTTAGATAGCTAGAATCGAGATCATAGTTGTGCAAATAAGCTCATGGAAAAATTCATTACAAGTATAGGCATACATACACAACCGGAATAAGAGTAAAGAAGATTTTTTCATTGAAGAAACAAGCAAGTACAATTGGGGGCCGTAGCTCGGTTACACAGTTCAAAAAACAAAAGAAAGAAAAAATCAGCGGAGAAGTGCATTTAGTTCGGCGTCAAATTCATCTTCGGTATCTGTTCGGAGTCCGGTATCGGTTGGGAGCACGGTTTGAGCTGGGAGCTCGGTCTCAGCCTGAACCTCGGTCTCAGTTGGCTGCACCTCGACCGTTAGGTCTTCAATAACTGGCTCCAACCGAACTGTTTGATTATTTTGCTCTTGGTCATTGACAACCGGGGTGGGAGTTTGCTCATCATCTTCAGAATCATCAGCATCATCTTCATCACCGGACCCCTCAAGAAAGGCTTTTTGGAGATCGGCAGCATATTGTGAAAGTGAGGCCGAAATAGAACACGGCGGAGCATCGTAGACATCGGTGTCAGGTGTACATCCGAGCCGCTCCACCGGCACTCCTCCAGCCACATTTGAAGAATAAGTCCTTGGCTGCGTTGCACTGGAGGGTGTAGGCGTCTTCGGCCTCCTTGAAGCCCCGCTTCTCGGCCTCCTTCACCTCCCCCTTCAATTGCTTTATCTCGGCGTCCTTTTTCTTTTCAATTGCAACCAAGATACGTAAGATCTATCTTTTGCCTCGTTGGCAACTTTTTTTTCTCGGCCTCGACCGAATTGGCGACCTCGGTCAGCCGACCGTTCTCTGCTCGAAGCTCGGCCAGCTGTTTTTCGCCTCCTCTAGTTCGGCCGTTTTCAGTTCGTCCTCAGCCATGGCCTCTCTTGTATTTCGCCGAAGTTCCATGACCCTCCTGTGAGTGACTTGGTTTTTCTGGATGGCCTGAAAAAGAGGAGTAGAGTTAGCCGGACTCAAAGTTGGAGGAAATTTACAAAGAAAAGAGGAAGCTGTTTACCAGGATCATGGACTTTGTAGAGGACCGAATCGACTTCAGCTCGGTGTTGAGCTGTTTATAATGGTGTTCCATGTCCTTTGGAAGGCACACACTTTTGGCTAGGGTGAAAGCCATCAAGTGGTCCTTCTCAGCAACAACCGAATCTTCGGCAGTGATATCTCGGTTGTCGAAGGAGAGGGCAGGAGCCCATTTTGAAGAAGTGGCAGTTCGGTCGGATGTTCCGGTTGGAGGCTTTCCTGGGGGCATGGAGGAGAGCTTTGTGGAAGAACGGTCTCGTCCTCATCAGCAAGACGTGGCTCGGTTTGGAAGTCCGAGCACGCTTGTTTCGGCGAGAAGTGGATGGTTGCTGTGACGGAAGGGCCACCACGGTTTCAGTGGCTTGGCCAGTTGTCCGCACGTCGGTTGGAGTTGTAGCAGTCAGAAGGGCCTTTAGCCTGTTCTTCTTTGCCATTTCTTGTTCGGCAGTAAGTGGCACTAGGACGATCTCGGGCAAGGTCGGGTCCGGTTCAGGTGCGTCTTCGAGAAGGAAGTCGGTTACTCTTGCTTTTCGGCGACCGGAGTATCGGTAGGTCGGCTCGAAATTCAGGAGTTTTGCCCAGCTTCTCTCCTTACTCGCAGTGCGGCGACAGAACACCAAGGTTGGGGTAGCCATAGTTTGAAAGGAGATGGGCTTTGTCTGCAAAAGAAAACAACTGTTAGTCCGGTGCAAAAATAGAAACCGGAGTAAAAGATAAGAATGCATGGAAAACCGAAGTAAGTAACCAGGAATTCCTTTGTTCCAGTTTATTCCCCAGCCAGGAATCTGGGCTGGTGGTCCTCAAAATTTCCAGAGACCCAAAAGAAGTCATCGTCGTTTAAGTCTTTGTCCGGTGTGTGTTTTATTATTTTCTCTCGACCACGGCGTACTCTTAGGTAGTAACACCAGCCTTCGTTCTTAGAACCTATGGAGTATTGGTGTAGTATCTCGGCCAAACCTAGGTTGAGACCGGTTTTGTGGTTCAGTGCGGCTATACCCATTATTATTCGGTATGTATTGGTGGATAGTTGGGTTGGGCATAGTCTGGTTTGCCTTAAGAATTCACAAATTAGGGGTTGGACTGGGAACCTAAGTCCGGTCTCTATTATTGATTGGAGGGTAAAGGGAACAAAACCATTATTGCCCCATGGGTCAACATCTTGTTCGGCTAAAGTTAGGTTTACATCGGCTGGAATATTGTAATCCTTTCTGAATTCGGCTAAGTCGCCTGGGGTTTCTACTAGGAATCTGTACTTCCCCATTTATAGTATAATTTATGGAATAAATTAATTCGGCTGAGAAGTTGTGCTCAGAAGCTCGGTTGAGCGCACAGAGGGAGTGCCTGGACAACCTAAGTCTGCAAAGTAGAAAAACAAGGTGTTAAGCACAGATCATTGACTGTGCTACAAAAACAAAACAAAAAGGGGAAACCTGACTTCGGTTACATAGGGTGCTAACAGGGTCTACCTCGGTTTAAACAAGGTGGTTGTTATCTCGGTTTGACAAGAAGCATGGTTATCTCGGTCCTGACTGTGGTTTTTGTTACTTCAGTTAAGCGTCAAGGGGCAGCTTTCTGAGTTCGGTTTAGGAACTGAGAAAGCTGGCTTAGCCCCCAAAGCTTAGCTCGGTCAAGTGTCGATATTTCCAGTTCGGTGTGTGTTTTGTTTCGGCTACTGTGAATCAGGTGGTGGCCTATTAAAACTATTGTTATGTGTGCAAGTACTAGTTCGGTTCCAGTTTACCTAAATCTCTACATAAGCGAAAACAGCTTCCTAGTTCGGTTGGGCGCGTTTTAAAGATCAAAGTGGTGTTCTACTAGCTATTTCTTGAAGTTCATAAGGTTCTTATGAAGCTTTTCCAGAAAATAACATGGAGCTAAACATGAAGTGTTTCGAAAAAACATATGAAACAAAATGCAGAAAAACAGAAACAGAATCGTGATGCTTACCTGGTGAAGAGGAAGTAACGGATGGAGGCAAACGGTAGCAAGGACAAGCTTCAGAGGTGCAAGAACAGCAAAGAACTGGAGAGAGAGAGAGAGCAGGAGCAGTGTGTGATTCAGAGTGAAATGAAAAGGCTTTTTTGTTTTGGAAGAAAGGAGAGGCGGGAAACTGTTCAAAAATTGCGGAGTACGAGGGCGGCTGCACAGCTGTGGATGTCCAATCAGAGGCTGCCACGTGTCACTGGAAAGGGAAGCGTTTCAGTTGCCGCATTCGAAAAGACGTTTCGACCGGACGTGCACAGTTCGGTTTGAGGTTAGCTCGGCTGGACAAGCTAAATTGATTTAAGCTCGGCTGGAGAAGCTAAAAGGTTTTCAGCTCGGCTGGGATAGCCATAGGATTGTAGCTCGGTTGTTAAGCAGGTAATCCCTATCATGCTACGCAGATGGAATTAAGGGGCAATTGAGAGGGTAATTTATACTGGGCCGAGCTGGAATTGTGGGCCTTTCTATGGGCTGTGTTAAGAAGCTTAGTAGGTGGACCGTAGACGATTGGTAGTCCGGTCTGGTGTTAGAGATTGCCGCCGAAGAAGTCCAGTTCGGGTGCCGTGTATTTGGGATAGTCCGGTCGCAATATTCGGAACCGATGTATAATAAGCTCGGCTTAATTCTCCCATGGGGTAGCTCGGCCTTGCGTGTGAGGCCGAGGTAGGAGAAGGAGCCGAGGTGATCATTAGATCGGTCGAGACATGCTGCAGCTCGTTTGACCTCGGCGTAAGGAACCGAGGTAGGAGTAGGGGAAGGTGTAACCGAGCTGTGTGTTAGCTCAGTCATACAGGCGGTTTCAAGGGAAATGTTATTTCGGTCTTGAAGTAGTTCGGCCATAAGAAGAACCATCTCACTTGGTTTAAGCAGTGAGGGGGGTGTTGGAGGATAAGCGTTATCTTCCAGGAGTATGAATCCTAGGAGGACTCTACATGGAGGAGTAAGAGTCCTACTAGGATTGTGCCATGCGAAACCTATAAAAGGTCACCCATATCACCTTTGGAGAGGTAATGCAACTTTGCTCCCTGAATACCTAGAGCTTTTGCCTATTTGCCTTGTTGACTGACTTAGGCATCGGAGAGGTTTCCGGCACACACCCGCCGGCTAGCTCACGTTTGTGTTTTCAGGTAGTAGAACGACGACGTATGGAGGAGTGCAGACTTGATCAACAGGATTATACGAGAAGGCGTATTTCTTTCCCGTACAATATTGAATAAAATTAGGACTTGATTAGAAAATAATAAGAAAATTCATACAAGCTGGCCAGAGATAATGTTTGAAGTTATAGATGTAGAGGAGAAATTTGAGGACATAATCCATGATCACCACCTACAAGGCTCCCAATTAATTCCCTCAAAATTCATCCCCCTCCGCTGAGTACCAACTGGGGGTGGAAGTAGGGTCCGTTGTGAGATCAAGAATATGGAGCTAGGGTTTCGTTGACGGTGATGTTTGAAGTTTCAAGCAGAGGAGGTGAGGAAGAGAGGGACGGAGAGTTGCGCAGCGGAAGGGGAAGCGGGAGGAAGGAAGGAGACGCGGGATCGTATTATCAGAGGGTTTCATCCTCTGTGGTCAAGTACATGTTTTTGTGAGAATAGACGGTCTTGATTAGTTAAATGGTTATATGATTTGATGCCGTCAAGTTTAAAATAATTGTTATTTTAATTAGTTTTTTATTTTTTATTTTTTATAAAATGTTGAGCAAAAAACGTGAAAAATAAAAATAAAAAATGATTCGATGCGGTCAAGTTTGGAGATTTTTTTTTTAAGGTCCTTGGTATTAAAATTTTATAGCATAAAGGACATTCAATATTTTCATAATGTTTAAGATTCCTCAACATCAATCCAGAGAAAATTCGATTAGAGAAGATTCGATCTAGAGAATTTCTCTGGACATATCACAGAGAAAATTTCAAATTTCTCTGGACAACAATAAGGTGCTCTGCTACAGAGAAAATTGGGTTGGTCTAGAGAAATTCTCTGGTTTGGACTAAATTTTCTCTAGATTGAACTCAATTTTCTCTTAGTTGGTCCAGAGAAATTCTCTAGTTTTGATTGAAATTTCTCTAAATTGATTTGAAGGACCTTAGATATTATCTCCTTGGCATTTCATCAAACACCTTCTTTGCTAAATCCATGTCCCCAACTCTGTGCGTATTTTGTATATTTTCAAAACAACCTTGTGCAGAATCAGAATTAAGTATTTTCTTTGATGAAATATGATAATTTTTTCAAATTTGAAAAAAAATATAACAAAATTATTTTGAGAGTAAGAAATTCATGAATTGAAAGCAACTGTAAATTGTGTGTAACTCATTCATAGCATATTTATTACATTGAAGACATGGAATTTAATTGAAGACACTTGATCATTTTTCCTTCTGAAACTCCAAAGACTATAATTGTCCTTAATGTAGTCAGGAAAGCTTACAAAACTACTGCGTGGAAGCCACCCATATAACAATGGTGCATGTTTTGATGACATCATCTCGTGTTTGCATCTTTGGCCTCCATGGCTCGTCTTTCTTATCACCATGGCCCTCATTCCGGCTCTGTTCACCACAACTGGAGTTCGAAGTCACCTCGAACTAACTCATCGGTGGAGTAGTAAAAAGTGCAATATTCACGAACCCTCGCAGCTCAGATCGCAGTGGTTCAGCTTAGATCGCAGCATTTCGGCGACGGCATGGTAATACAGAGGCGAAGGTGAAGATCAAAATGTGCACAAAGAGAGAGGGTTTGGTTTGGATAGAATGAAGATCAGAAAGAGAAAGAAAGAGTCAAATTTTTTTGATCTGATATATGGGTGTGTGTTTAGGGATCTTAGACATCAAAAAATAATATTATGAATCTCTTCCATTACTAAAAATGGAAGAAGAACCTTAGACCAATTTTCCCAGTTTAAAATAGTTATTATTTTAATTAGTTTCTTTTATTTTTTATGAAATGGCATTTAAAAAAAAAACTTATCAGTGTAATTGCAAAAATTAGTTATTGTTTGATGGAGTAGTTTATAATTTTATATTTTAATATTTGTAATGTTTACCATTAATCTATAATTTTTTTTAAAGGAAAAGTCAGGGATAATTTTTTGATTGAGTGGTTATGTGGTAGAGATTAAATTTATATAGGGTGGAATCTATGTGCAGAATAAATCTGAATTATAAAATAATAATTCTAAATAATTAAGTCTGAATTTATGTCTTTGTTAAAAAAATAGACAATTATTTGTTATAAGGGTCAATTAATTAAAAATCATCATGAAATTTGTGAAGATCTATTTGATTCGAACGAAATCTTTTTTTTACCTGAAGAAAGTTTTCCCCCATACTGAGTGTGTCCAAGTTGAAGAGGTTGGCAATAACTGCAGGTATAGTTCCATGAATTCTGTTTCCACAGACAGTAACTTCGTCAATTTGGTTGACAGATTGGCGATCGAGCTCGGCAACACGCCTCCGAAACGGTTTGTCAGCAATGTCCAGGAATTCTATCTGGCTGCAATTGGTCAGAGAAGTTATGAAACTCAGATCATCCGATCTACCGCTTCCGAGATCATTGTCAAGAACATTGAACCACCACAAACTCTGTAAATCCCAAAACTCATAGGTACACTGCCTGTGAAATTATTGTAAGGAATGTCAATCCTTGAAATCTGCGAAGCATTTGACAGCGAATCGGGTATGGGACCAGTGAAGAAATTGTTTGCCAAGTAAAGATTCCGGAGATTGGGAAATACAACCCACTGTTGGGTCTGAGATTACCAGTGAACTTGTTGAAGGATAAAGATATGAGCTCGAGCGACGAAGATTGTGAAGCGAGTGAGAAAAAATCCCGACAGTCTGTTTACCGACAATCCGAGCATCGTTAGACTCCGCATTTGGGACATGGAGTCTGGTAATTCTCCTCCAGATTGTTAATATAACAATATAGTTCTTGGAGAGACGTGAGGTTTCCAATTGTACCCGGACAGTGCCTGTAAGATTGTTGTTTTTAAGGTACAGCATTACGAGGTTGGAGAGTGAGCCGAGTTGAGGAGGAATGTGGCCTACAAGGTAGTTATGGTCTAACAGAAATTTGCAAGGTCAGAACATCGAGACAGTTGGCGGGGATTGTACCCGTCAAGAAATTGAAGCTCAAGTTGAGGTTTTGAAGCCTGGACAGTTGGCTGAGTTCTAGGGGGATTTCGCGCCATGGAATGAGTTGTCGCTGAGGTCGAGGGATCGGAGGAATGAGAGATTTCCGATGGCCGGAGAGATGGTTTCCGGTGAGCTGATGGGCTTGGAGGTCTAATCTGGTGATTCTTTGGTGTTTGAGGGAACATGTGACACCAACCCAGTTGCAGAAATGGAGAGAGGTGTTCCATGAGTATAAGACTCCTCAGGATCTTCAATTATGTGTGATTTGAAGTTGAGTAATTCTAATTTGTCTGTTGAGTTGGTAAGTGAGGCTGATGAAGAACTGTTTGGAAATGTGAAAGTGAGGAAGAGTAGGAGTAAATGGGTGGCATGAAAGGTTCCTAGGAAAGAGGGTTGAACTGATCACAAACTGAACCATTTTGGTGAAAGAAAGTAAGATTGGTATGGGGCAGTGGTAGTCACACATCCTTGAAGGCAAGCCTTTTATACTCATCCCGTCGGAAATTTGGTGTATTTTATAATTTTTTATTATTTTGATTGAGGCACTTTATATTATAAATTTTGTAAAATGAGAAATGAAGGAAATAAAATAGGGGTACATATAATATTATGATGAGATTTTTTTTTATTTTTTTCTTCTCTAATGAGAGATATTGTTTTGCTCTCTTATTTTTTTCTCCAAGCGATCAAGATAATTGATACATAAAGTGTTATTTTTTTATGATAATTTAATAATTAAAATTATTTTCTTTTGAAATATTTTTGATTATTTTTTTTCATTTCCGATTATTATTTTAACTAATAGTCGCATCCCATTATTTTTTTTCTTTATTTAGAAGACTTTTGGTTATTTCAATTTTCAATAATTATTTTGACTATACTATCTAATAAAATTTGGGTGAACACTAAACAATGTCAAATAATATTTTAAGGCTATATAAAATAATTACTTAAGCTCTATTTGTTTGAACGAAAAACATATTCTACATAAAATATTTTTCTATGCTTGGTAGTGACAAGTGACAAGACGAAAGTACACTACAACATACAAGAGCTTTAGAAACTAAATTTTTGGTCCCTAAAAGTGAAAATTTTGTTGCATAAGATATTTAGAAATTAATTTCTATTATCGTAAGGATAGTCGCTAAAAGATCGTCCTGAAAAGTCAAAAATAAGACTTTTAACAACAAAATTTTGAAAATGTCACTAATAAATACACTTTTAGGGCATAATAATTTGGTCTTAAAAAGACTTATTTTTTTTAGACAAAAAATTTGGTCTCAAAAAGATAATAATTCATCACTAATTTTCAATTTTCATTTCTAAAAATATAATGACGACACTTTTCGCAACAAAAATATTTAATGCCAAAAAAATAATTTTATCCTTAAATTTTGGTCTCTAAAACTTCAATTTTTTGTAGTGGTGAAGGTGGAGGTGAAAGTGGTGGCGTGGCAACGGCAATGATGGCAACAATGGTGGCAGTGGTGGCCATGGTGACACTACAAGAATTTTCATTTTTGGCGACTAAATTATTTGGTCGCAAAAGTAGTCGTCGAAGAATTGTTGGTAAAGGTCATTAGCAACTAAAATTTTTTTAGTCGCCAAATATATTCAATTTCCGACTAAAATTTTAGTTGCCAAAAGGTTGGACATTAAATTAAATTAGTACATTTTTAGCAACCAAACTTTTAGTCACCTAAAGTCCCACATTTTTAGCTACTAAAATTTTAGTCGGCAAAGAGTTCTTGTTTGGCTACTAAAAATTTGATCGCCTAAAGTCCCACATGTTTGGCTACTAAAATTTTAGTCCGCAAAGAGTTCTTGTTTTGGCTACTAAATATTTGGTCGCCTAAAGTCCCACTTTTTTGGCTACCAAAATTTTAGTCGGCAAAGAGGTCTTGTTTTGGCTACTAAATATTTGGTCGCCTAAAGTCCCACATTTTTTGCTACTAAATTTTTAGTCGGCAAAAGTGTTTTTATTCTTTAGATTTTGTTTTTAGCTACGAAATATTTTAGTCGTCAAATGTTTTGATTTCTTTTGGCTACAAACTTTTAGTCGCCAAATGTCTATTTTCTTTTTTTTTTTTCTGCTACAAATTTTTCGCCGCCCAAAGTATTTTCCCAATTTCTTTTTAGCTATTAATTGTTTAGTTGCCAAAACATGATATTATGTTTTATCGCAAAATTATAATTTCTCCACAATCTATCTATATTCCATGCAAACTGTAATACGTATATAAACAAAATGATACGTACTATCAATCATTCCACAATCTGCATTCATATACAAAAAATAAATAACTTTAAATGTCAAAATCCATACAAACCAACTATTGTCCAAACTAAAATAATAATTCCATACAAAATATATCATACAAAAATCAAAGTCCTCCGTATACAAAAAATACATTTACTACCAAGCGAAATTACCATTTGGCATGGTACAAATTGCCATCGTAATCTGTACCACGACAAAAGATGATATATGTACCACGACAAAAGTTTTTCTATAGACCATGACAAAAGGTCATATATGTATGTCGACAAATGGTCATATATATGTATCACGACAGAAGGTGATCTATGTACCACGACAAAAGTTTTTTTATAGATCATGACAAAAGGTCATGTATGTACGCCGACAAATGGTCATATATGTATCACGATAGAATGTGATCTATGTACCAAGGTAGTCATTATCTGTTGATTGCCAAAAGTTTACTGTATCAGTAATAGTGAACTACACAAAAGCTGAGGACGACAAAATTAGTTCTATACAAAAGTGAAAATTCTTCTCCATACACCAATATGGATTATCCACAAGTCCACGCAACAAAGCCATCTACAAAAAATATATTATATATATAATAATAATAAAAACATTAGAATTGATTACAAAATATCAATCCAGTCAGCCATAGGGAACATGTTCTAACATGCATTTAAGGTAGAACAATCGAGAAATGTCTTCTTGGAAATAAAAGAAAGTATATATATATATATGTATCATGCAATATTTATTCCAACCAATTGCACAAACAATCTAATATGTAATTTTTTCGTCCTATAAATATATAAAGGCAATTATTAGAATATGTAGATGTTATTTTCATAAAGTTGTCGCTCTTTAAACAAAGTTGTCGCTCTTTAAACTAAGTGTAGCAAGTTTTTTGACTAAGTGTAAGGCGTTTTCGGCTCAAACTCCAAGCCTACGGGTCCTAATTACATTCCATCAGTTGTCACAGGTTGTAATTGTCATGGGGAAACAGTTCGTGAGAGCCACATGGTGGTTCGGGGGCTGTTTTGAATTTTCGACCCCGAAACGCCGTTTTTCAAGTAAGTTTAAGGGCGTATTTGGCTCTAACTCCCAACCTACGGGTCCTAATTACATTCCGTCAGTTGTCACAGGTCATAATTGTCATGGGGAAACAGTCCATGAGAGCCACACAGTGGTTCGGGGGCTGTTTGAATTTTCGCCCCCAAAACGCAATTTTCGAGTAAGTTTAAAGCGTATTCAACTCTAACTCCCAACCTACGGCTCCGGATTACATTCCGTCAATTGTCACAAGTCCTATTTGTTATGCGGAAACTGTCTATGAGAGTAACACGGTGGTTCGGGGGCTGTTATGATGTTTCGCCCTCGGAACGCCCTTTTCCGAGTAAGTTTAGGCCGTATTCGGCTTTAACTCCCAACCTACGGGTCTGTATTACATTCTGTCAGTTGTCACAAGTCCTAATTGTCATGGGGAAGCAGTCCGTGAGAGCCACACAGTGGTTCGGGGGCTGTTTTGAATTTTCGCCCCCAAATCGCCATTTTTCGAGTAAGTTTAAGGCGTATTCTACTCTAACTCCCAACCTACAGGTCCGGATTACATTCTGTCAGTTGTCACAAGTCCTATTTTTCATGGGGAAGCTGTCCATGAGAGTAAAAAGGTGGTTTGGGAGCTGTTTTGAAATTTTGCCCTCGAAACGCCATTTTTCAAGTAATTTTTAGGCGTATTCGGCTCTAACTCTCACCTATGAGTCCGGATTACATTCCGTCAATTGTCACAAGTCCTATTTGTCATCGGGAAATTGTCTGTGACAGCCACATGATGGTTCGGGAGCTGTTATGAATTTTCACCCCCGAAAAGCTCTTTTCGAGTAAGTTTAAGGCATATTCAGCTCTAACTCTCTACCTACGAGTCCAAATTACATTCCGTTAGTTGTCATAGGTTCTATTTGTCATGGGGAAGCTGTTTGTGAGAGTCATATGGTGGTTCGAGGTCTGTTTTGAATTTTCGCCCCCTGAAACACCCTTTTTCGACTAAGTTTAGGAAGTATTCGGTCTAATTCCCTACCTACGGGTCCGAATTACGTTCCGTCAGTTGTCACAAGTCTTATTTGTTATGGGGAAACTGTTTGTGAGAGCTATATGGTGGTTTGGGGGCTGTTATGGATTTTTGCCCCCGAAAAGCCCTTTTTCGAGTAAGTTTAGGACGTATTCGGCTCTAATACCCAACCTACGGGTTTGAATTACATTCCACATCGTCATCCATGGGCTCAGTCGGTACAACATTAGTGCTGTCATCTTGTTGGAACACATCATCAGGTTATGGCACATCCACCTCGAGAACATCCCAAATTCTTCGATGTTGAAACTTTTCTACTACTCTCCAATTGGCACCTAACTTCGTATCATGCACGTAAAAAACTTGTTGCACTTGACTTGGTAACACAATGGGTCATCTTTATACCATCGACTTCTTACATCAACAGTAGTCAAATGTGGTTCGACACGCAAAGTTCTATTACTACCGGTGTTACCATTCACATGGAACAAAACAACACGATGCTAAACAAATATGTCATTTCCCATTTCAAAAACTTTGGCAAATGTAGCCGCAGAACTTTATAAACCTTCATCATGGTCCCCTTCCACTACCAATCCACTATTTTGAGTTTTATGACGGTTGTCACGGTCGCGAGCATGGAATCGAACGCCATTACAAATGCATCCCGAATATGTGTTCACTAAGCTGTTAGGACCATTTGCCAGTGACCACATCTCATCGGTTGCTTCGGGTGAATTTTTGTGCCGCAATTGGTTCATCTACATTAAAAAAAGTGTCATATTATTTTTGACATAACTTAACTTCATGTGTAAACTACACTATAAGGAATTGTAGCATACGCAATCTTTGAACCATTTAGGAAATTCTTTGCATTGTATATTGGCAATGTCGCATGCACTTCTATGTTGTTTTTGCAACAACATCTTGTGTTCCCTACGTAGGACAATGTAATTCATAAGTAATTTGAAGAATGATTACTAAAAAAAAGCATATAGGTCACATATAGTATGTCACAGGTTCGAGTCGTACTCTAGATATTCTTCCACTTCTAAGCTGTTGTGTAGGACAAACCAATGAGCCGTTTCACAGTCGGCTACAGACACGTCAGTTTCCCTTATTAGTAGACCAAAAGGACGAACATTTTGAGTGAAAATCGATAACCCCGGGCCATTGTCACCCCTGTTATAATTCATTTCTTCTCGATTAAACACCATTTCAACGCTGTCTAAATATATTGAACAAAACGTTATACACTCTTTTGAAATGTAAGCCTCCGCAATGAAACCTTCTGGCCGAGCTTTATTGCAAACAAATCCTTTCAGAAGTCTGAGCATCCTACATGGCAATATGATTTGAATGTTAATGTTTACATTATCTACTATATGTAAATTGAGATGTTCAGGAACTCGTGGTATTACCTCTCAATGGGATACATCCATCTTGCACAGGCCCTCCAAGTATAGCCTCATGAGGCAAATGAATAGCCAAGTGGACCATGACATCAAAAAAGTAGGAGGAAAAATCTTCTCAAGCTTACAAAGTATAAGTATGATTTGTTCCTCCATTTTCTCCAAATCAGTCACCCTCAATTCTTGGAGCAAAACTGTTTGAAAAAATTTCCCAACTCAAAAAGTGTGGTCCCAATTTCCTTGGAAAGGTATCCACGCATCCCAATTGGAAGCAGTCGTTGTAGAAGGACATGACAGTCATGAATTTTGAGGCCAGATGATTTTCCACCATGAGGGGTGACACAGTTGGATATATTTGTTGCATAGCCATCAGGGTACTTAATCGATTTCAAGAAATCACAAAAACTTTGTCTCTTTACCGGGGACAATGTGTATGATGCCGGAGGCTTCTCGAATGAGCCATTAGAACGCCTCTTCAAGTGTAACTCCTTTCATATCCGCATGTCTTCTAGATCTTAGCGTGCTTTATCCGTGTCCTTGTTCTTGCCATCAATGCTCAGTAGTGTCCCAACTAGATTGTCACATATAATCTTCTCTATGTGCATGACATCAAGGTTGTGTCGAAGCTTCAGCGTTTTCCAATAGGGTAGGTCGAACATAATACTACTCTTTTTGTCCAATTGGAATGTGGATTTTCATTCCGTTGTCTTTTTCGGTTGTTTGGATGCTTGCCATACAGCCTGTATGTCCCCGAATCAATTTGCTACAGTATTTGTTCTCCCAACAACTCCACAAGTTTGGACCGATGCTCATTTTGACCATTGAAGAGCTTACTTCTTCACCAAATATGGTTCTCGAGCAAGTGGCGGCGGGCACCCATATACTCTATCTTACTTCACAGACACTGAGATGATGCATCCATGTTACAATTAGGGCAAGCCAAGTAACCTTTTTTGTAGTCCAACCAGACATGGTACCATATGCGAGGAAGTCATTGATGATTCACATGACTGCTGCATGCATTTTAAATATTTGACCATTTGAGGCGTCATATGTTTGCACACCATGCTCCCACAAATTCATTAACCTCCACTAATGGTTGCAAGTAAACATTGATGTCTTTTCCAGGGACGGATGGACCGGAATAAGCATTGACATCATTAGAAATGGCTCTTTCATACACTTCCACGGGGAAGATTGTAAGGCATTAAGAGTATGGGCCACATACTGTACGATGTGCTCATATTTCCAAACAGATTGAAACCATCCATGGCAAGCCCTAACCTTACATGCCGGGGTTCCATAGAAAACGTAGGATGCTGCATATCAAAGTCCTTCCATGCCTGACCATTGGCTTGGATGCCTCTCTTTGTGCCATCTCATATCTGCAGCGGTTTTTTTTTTTTTTTTTGACATGTACAATCTCTTCAACCTCGGTGTCAAAGGAAAGTACCGAATATTTGTAAGTAATTTATCTTTTTACCACTCTCATTGTTGAACTTGTATCTAGACTCCTTACATGTAGGGAAATTCTCTAGCTTTGCGTTGTCCTTCCAAAACAAAATACAATCATTCTTGCATGCATGAATGGCCTCGTATCCCAAACCCAATTTACGTAAGAACTTTTTCGCTTCATAAAGGGTCCATGGAACAGTTTCATCACACTTTGGAAGAATGTCTTTGAAAACTTGCATAACCATATCGAAAGATTTGTTGCTCCATTTATTGTACACCTTAATATAAATCATCTTAATAACGAAAGGAAAACTTTTCACACTCCGGGTACACTTTGCGTCGAGCATCATCAAACAACCTAATGAACTTCACTAAATTTTCTCTGTCCGAGCTATTAGTTTCTTCATCGATATGATCATCCATGAGGCCACTCATGTAAATCTGTTCCAACATAGTAGGCAACTCGCCCAAATTATCGTCAATGTCAAAAATTGCAGCTCCATATCTTTCACCATCATCGTTTGACACACTAGGTTGATCATGACACAATGGAACATGTTTCCTGTGATTGTAACAACCCTGACCCATGATTAGCGCTAATTCATGTTTAAGTATGCCAAATAAGTAATTAAGAAGAAATCTTGAGTTAATTATATGTGCATTGCATCATTTTGTGTTTATATTTGTTTGACGTAGAAAGATCTGTTCATGTTTTAGTTTCGATTTGCAAATTGAAGGCCTTATCGGCATCCGATTCAGAAATTGACTTTATTTATATGTTAAATAGGATTTATAGGATTTTATGGTAAGTTTAATTAAAATTTGATTCAGAACGATTAAATTAGAACAATTAATGTCAATTAATTAATAAACTCTTGACACTACAAAAAAAATTGTTTTTTGCGACGGCAAAACGCCGTCGCAAATACTCCAAACACCGTCTCAAAAGCTATTTGCGACGGTAAATTTTCTTTTTGCGACGGCAAGTGGGGGTCGCAACTAAGGGGGTTGCAAAAGACCTTTAGCGACGACACTTGCTGTCGCCATTACTTTTGCGATGGGAATATTTCTTTTTCGCGACGGCAAATTTCTGTCGCCGATAATGGATGAAAATCTGGGCTTTTTTGCAACGGCACAAGCTTTCCATCGCTAAAATAGGTTTTTGCGACGGCAAAATTCCGTCGCAAAAAATGTTGTCGCAAAAAATGTCGTCGGTAATGACTATTGGCGACGGCAATTCTACCGTCGCTAAATCCTTAATTCCATACCTTTTGCGACAGTATGGCTGCCGTCGCAAAAAGCCTGGCACAAAATTTTTTTTTTTTTTTTTTTTTGCGACGGGGTGTTCTGCCGTCTCAAAAAAAATTAAAAAAAAAAACCCTATTTTACAATTATTTAAAATATAAAAATAACCTGTAATGTTGGCAAATGATATAATAATATAAATACATAAATAAAATAACTAATGTTGGCAAATGAAAAATAACTAAAAAAAAATCGAAAAATTACATAATAATATAAATACATACATAAACAAAAGTTGGCAAATGATAAAAATTCATAATGTTGGTCATATAATACATACATAATGTTGGTCACAAATTTAAATAACATAAATCAAAATCAAAACCAAAAGTTTTCGTCTTGATTCTTTCGTAAATTACAAAAACAGAAGTTGGTCATAATCTTTACACGCCCACATTCCACACGAAGCAAACTGCTACTCAGGAAATATCTGAAAAAAACAAAATAAAAATAATTAATAACAATATAATGGTGTTAATATTTTAATTACAGAAAAATATAAAAAAATTAACTACTATATAATTAGAAAGATAGTTTAGTAAATAATTTTGACTAGCCTAAAGTGAAATCCGGCTCTAACTCCCAAACCGGGAACCCGATTCGAGCCCCGTCTTCTCCCACAAGTCTCTCGTGCCTAGGCGGACGTGTGTGCCAAGTTTCGTGCTAAACCGACGCCGTTTGGTGATTTTGGGGCGTTAACACCTCGAATTCAAGTTTCTTAAGGAACTAGTTTGCCTAAAGTGAAATCCGGCTCTAAGTCCCAAACCGGGAACCTGATTCGAGCCCCGTCTTCTCCCACAAGTCTCTCATTCCTAGGCGGTCGTGTGTGCCAAGTTTCGTGCTAAACCGACGCCGTTTGATGATTTTGGGGCGTTAACTCCTCGAATTCAAGTTTCTTAAGGAACTAGTTTGCCTAAAGTGAAATCCGGCTCTAACTCCCAAACCGGGAACCCGATTCGAGCCCCGTCTTCTCCCACAAGTCTCTCGTGCCTAAGCGGTCGTGTGTGCCAAGTTTCGTGCTAAACCGACGCCGTTTGGTGATTTTGGGACGTTAACACCTCGAATTCAAGTTTCTTAAGGAACTAGTTTGCCTAAAGTGAAATCCGACTCTAACTCCCAAACCGGGAACCCGATTCGAGCCCCGTCTTCTCCCACAAGTCTCTCATTCCTAGGCGGTCGTCTGTGCCAAGTTTCGTGCTAAACCGACGCCGTTTGATGATTTTGGGGCATTAACTCCTCGAATTCAAGTTTCTTAAAGAACTAGTTTGCCTAAAGTGAAATCCGGCTCTAACTCCCAAACCGGGAACCTGATTCGAGCCCTGTCTTCTCCCACAAGTCTCTCGTTCCTAGGCGGTCGTGTGTGCCAAGTTTTGTGCTAAACCGACGCCGTTTGATGATTTTGGGGCGTTAACTCCTCGAATTCAAGTTTCTTAAGGAACTAGTTTGCCTAAAGTGAAATCCGGCTCTAACTCCCAAACCGGGAACCCGATTCGAGCCCCGTCTTCTCCCACAAGTCTCTCGTGCCTAGGCGGTCGTGTGTGCCAAGTTTCGTGCTAAACCGACGCCGTTTGGTGATTTTGGGACGTTAACACCTCGAATTCAAGTTTCTTAAGGAATTAGTTTGCCTAAAGTGAAATCCGGTTCTAACTCCCAAACCGGGAACCCGATTCGAGCCCCGTCTTCTCCCACAAGTCTCTCGTTCCTAGGCGGTCATGTGTGCCAAGTTTCGTGCTAAACCGATGCCGTTTGATGATTTTGGGGCGTTAACTCCTTGAATTCAAGTTTCTTAAGGAACTAGTTTGCCTAAAGTGAATCCGGCTCTAACTCCCAAACCGGGAACCCGATTTGGGTCCCGTCTTTTCCCACAAGTCTCTCATGTCTAGGCGGGCGTATGTGCCAAGTTTCGTGCTAAACCAACGCCGTTTGGTGATTTTGGGGCGTTAACACCTCGAATTGAAGTTTCTTAAGGAACTAGTTTGCCTAAAGCGAAATCCGGCTCTAACTCCCAAACCAGGAACCCGATTCGAGCCCCGTCTTCTCCCACAAGTCTCTCGTGCCTAGGCGGTCGTGTGTGCCAAGTTTCGTGCTAAACCGACGCCATTTGCTGATTTTGGGGCGTTAACTCCTCAAATTCAAGTTTCTTAAGGAACTAGTTTGCCTAAAGTGAAATCCGGCTCTAACTCCCAAACTGGGAACCCGATTCGAGCCCCGTCTTCTCCCACAAGTCTCTCGTGCCTAGGCGGTCGTGTGTGCCAAGTTTTGTGCTAAACCGACGCTGTTTGGTGATTTTGGGGCGTTAACACCTCGAATTCAAGTTTCTTAAGGAACTAGTTTGCCTAAAACGAAATCCGGCTCTAACTCCCAAACCGGGAACCCGATTCGAGCCCCGTCTTCTCCCACAAGTCTCTCGTGCCTACGCCCTCGTGTGTGCCAAGTTTCATGCTAAATCCGGCTCTAACTAGTCCCGTCTTCTCCCACAAGTCTCTTTAACTTAGAATGTCTAAATTATGCAAAGATACGTTTTAGCTTAGAATGCAAAGATACATTTTATACCTGATCTTCTGGTGGTGGTGTATATGGATTCTCATCTTCTGCAGATTCCCTAAATGCCCGGTGGCCACTTGATGCATCAGGAACCTATGATAGTCAATACATAATGTGTTAATCATATTCGAATTTTATACATAATCTTGTGTGAAAATTGAACTATCAAACAATTTAATTTATATCGAACCTGTTTGTTGGGATCCACACTCGCCCCCTGTGACACTAAGGCCATCATCTCAGCTCTCATCTGCTGTAAATGTGTAGAGAACTCTGCTCGCAGCTCCTCCCTCAACTCATCCCTTGGCTCTGCACGAACCTTCTGCGTGATCTGATCAATAGTCGATGGCTGGGGTGTTGACTGTGATGGCCCAGCACCGTCTTTATACACCGCTCTCCAAGGCACAATTCTCCCGTATGTGTGACAATATCCATGTCCGTCATGACCTATCAACTCATGGAAAATGGTATTCCTAGCCTCCAAAGTCCGACCATTCTCAGGTAGCATAGAGAGTTGACGATTAAACTCATCCTGTATTGAATAAGACATACAAGTATATGCCAAATTAAGATGGTTGACACACAAAAAATAAACTTTAAATACAATCAAAGGTGTTTGGAAACTACCAAGGTCTGGATAACCTCTGGGTCATCTACTCTACGTGTCATAAGCCAAACATTCATCTTATCAGTAGACTCCCCCTTACTGGTCATCTGCATTTTTTTAGAAATATGAAAATTAGAATCTAAATAATTTGTAAATATACAATGTTTATTTATATACAAAAATAAAACAATAAAATGTAAACCTCATGCCGTATCTGAGAGAAAGTAGTACGCCCTGTGGTATGAGCTATACCATGAGCTCGCCGATTTTTAGCGTTCCTACTTGCAATTTTCTATAACAGGTTCGACAAATGTAAGTATGTAAATATGATTTGTATGTTTACATATCATAAATATAACTTATTTGTATACCTCAGCATCGGAAGTACGCCAATACTCCACAAGTTCTTCCCACTGGCTTGGCACAATGTGCATAGGAACATCATCCTTCAGATTAGGATCAGAACTTCTAGGCTTGAAATACCTAGCCTTAAGCTTGTTCTTGTGATCCTTCCATATGCTGTTGCAGTTTCTCATGCAGATTGGCTTGTACTCCTCTGGACATATATTCAAATTGTCCTATAAAACACAATTTCAAAGTTTAAATAATAATAACACAATTTTGGAATTCGAATTTGTGGACAAAAATATACTTTTACCTTCACATCCTTCCAGATAGCATCAATAATATCATCAGGCACATTGTTCCAGTCAAGAAAAGTAAGGGGAACAATGTTACCATTCCGCACAATAATGCCTTAACTTAGCCACGTTATCCCCTATTGGGCAGTAATTTCCATCAAATTGTATGTCTAGCTTTTTACCAGTACCCCACTCTTTAATGCCCTTGGCACATCCTCTACCACGCCTAGTCGAGGTTGATGAAGAACTAACATGACCTGCGAGATACAATAACAATAAACAATATGCAATGGTAATAAACAAATGCAAATTTAAATAATGTGAATACAAATCATATCAAATAAACCTGAGATGGGCTGTGAAGAAGTCGAAGGGTCTGCAAAATACAATGAGAATAACAAGTTATATATAATGAGCATAAATAAATGTATGTTTAAATAATTTTCATACAAATCAAAGCAAATTTATATACCTGCGGATGGCTCATAAGTTGATGATGATAGCTGCTGTGGTGCCACTGATGGTGGACGCACCGATGGTAGGCGTGGAGGGTGAGTACATGGTAGCTGCTGTGGTGCCACTAAAGGCCCCTCCGATAGTGGCCGATGTGATGCCTCCTCTGATGGTGGTGCTACTGATGTCCTGTTATGTAGCACATCAGACATCATGCGCCGGGGATGATCAGGCTTCCTCTTCCTTCCCATAATAATCTGCAAGCAATATAACATTAATTGACATTAGAAACATAGACAATGGTTTGTCATCAACTATAATATGACATTAATTGAACTAATACAATTACAAAGACAAAGTAAATTAAGAAATTGATGATTAACTACAACCTTGGCCTTAATTGAATTACTAATGTTTCCACCACTATCAGCCTATTTGAACATCAACTGTTTCCCCTTCTGCGGCTTCCCTCACCCAACCAACTTCTTCATCACGAAGCATTATATTTTCTTCCAATTGTTGGCTCATGTATGGCTCGATTTGTGGATCAGTCGAACTCATATCAAATAAACCTCTTTGAGACATCTTCACCACGACTTGCCAGTCTGGTTATAACGGGTCTGCAACATACCAAACTTGCTCTGCTTAGGACGCCAAGATGAAAGGTTCATTGGTAATTCGATCATCTCGGTACAACAAATGATTGAAGTTCACCAACGTGAAATTGAAGACATCTTTTTCTTTCCGTGAATGTTGTCAATCCAATCACACTTAAACAACACATGTTTCTTCTCATTGGAATATCGAATCTCAACAATATCTGTCAATTGTCCATAATAGTACACAGACCCCACACGAGGATTCTTGTCTTTTCGACTAGCATAACTTATGGTATCTGCCTTCAAAGCTACACCACAATTTTGTGTGGCTCGACGATCATCCATGGCCTTTACTCGATACCGAAACCCATTCAGTATATACCCGTTGAACCTCTTTGCCAAGTTATGAGGACCATTTGCCAATAGAATAATCTCTTCAGAAAATATGACATCAGTAGTCCTTCGCAAAGTTTGGACCTATTTAACACGAAAATGTAAAATTTAAAATGTAGTTCGACTTAAGTAACTAGAATCTATAGAGTTAAATACATACATGTTCCTTGAACCAAATGTGAAAAGTTTCAAAATGTTCACGCCGAAGCTGATGATCGTCAACACGAGGCATTTTGAGCTTAAGTACTTTAAGGTGTTCGCTGTGTAGATTGAAATTTTAGCAATACAAAAATTTTGTAGAAAATTCAATAAAACATAATAAAATATTGAGTGAGTGACTTAACCTACTTTATGAATGGTTGAACCGCGCTTGTATTGAATAAGATGTATCGATGAGCTTGTACCCAAAAGTATTATCAAGATAAAAGCTTGTGTTTTCACCAATAGCATGACCCAAATTATCAGCACCACTATAGTTCCTCACGGGTCGACTAGATTTGGTTTCCACATCATTGAGATATTGTGCACAAAAATTCATGCATTCTTCCATAAGATATCTTTAGCAATTGATCCTTCAGGATGAGCTCTATTACGCACGTATTGTTTCAAAGTAAGAAGATACCTCTCAATTGGATACATCCATCGAAACTGAATCGCTCCACCCAATAAGGCTTCATCAGCTAGATGTATAGGCAAGTGCTCCATTATATCAAAAAACTCGGAGGAAATATTTTCTCTAGATGAAAAAGTGTTATAGCGATACGATCTTGAATATATTGCAAATCCGTCACACGATTCACTTTTGAACACAATTGTCTAAAGAAATTGCTCAATTCAATCAAGGGTTCAATTACATTCTTCAGTAACGATCTTCGAATAGCCAATGGAATAAGTTGTTGCATCAGAATATGACTATCGTGGCTCTTAAGACCCCTAATACTTCTATCATGTGAGCGCACACGACGTGATATATGGATGAATACCCGTCGGGAACTCTTACTTCCTTCAACACTTTCAAGAACAAATCTTTCTCATCCTTGGTCATCGTGAATTGTGCTGGTGGTAAATAGGCTTTATTCGACCCTCTTAACTGCAAATGTAGGGGTTTTCTAATATTCATATCTTGTAAATCACGCCGAGCATTAACACCATCCTTCGATTTTCCTGCAACCCCTAATATTGTCCACAACACATTGTCACAAACATTC
>JAPPVO010004842.1:0-30486 GCA_030407325.1 Camellia japonica
AATACTCATAAACACACAAATCGAGATTACAACCCGTGATCTCGAGACACGAGACAAGAGGTAAGGAAGTTTTGAATTTGTACCCGATGGAGGCAAGGCTCATGATGACCTTAGGCCAACGGACAAAGGACAATACGGATGGTTGTGCGCAACCTCAGCCCAAGTTATGCAAAAATGATAGTAGTCCCCTTCCCACCTTTTCAGACTTACATGAGATGGGAGTACAGATCGAAGATGCTATGAAACAAGGCCTTATTGATCAGGAGAAGGAGCAGCCCAGGAGGGCGTTTACCCGCAGTTCGAATGCGACCACCAGCGGTGACGCAGCTGCAAGATCTTCCGACGTGGGCATGGTCGCCACCACCACACCAAAGCAGCCACCCCCTTTGTTGGTACATCCACTTCAAACCCCCGAACTTCAGACTATCTACCCCGAGGCAAGAGGGTCTTCACCCCACTCTATATGTCTTTGTCTAAGGCCCTGGGGTCCTACTCAGGAAAGGACATTTGAAACCGTTAGAGCAACGGCCTCTACCCGATCCTCTCCCTCCAAAGCATGACCCGGCTAAGTACTGTGCTTTCCATCAGCAAATCGGTCATGACACCGACAGTTGCGTCCGTCTCCGCCATGAGATACAAAATTTGATTGACAACGGGTCATTCCCCGCACCAGCTGCAAAGTCTATCGGCACTGGATCAGTGAACTTGGGGGATAATGTATGTGATGGGGGATGAACCACCTGCGGGCGGCGCTCAGTTTACTCCAGATGTGGGAATGGCACGCACTGTTTGAGCATTTGCAATGCTGTTTTGTGCTTTCTGACTTGGGTATTGGGTCAGTTTGTTGTGTTTTGAGTCTGTCTCTTTGTTTTGAGTCAGTCTTTTGTTTGGGTCTGTCTTGTTGTATCGAGTCAGTCCTGTTGTATAGAGTCGGGTGATTCCGGGGGTGTTACCTCGGGCGTCACCATTTTGTTTTGTGTTTGTCTTTTTGTTTTTTGAGTCTGTTTCTGCCAGGGAGCCAGTTATGCCAACAGATTTTGAATGAAACAGCAGTGATTTTCACACTCTTGTGTTTGCTTCTCTGCCGTGTGCCAGTTGTGCCAGAATTCTAAATGAGATGACAGTATTTGACTAAGAACTCTGTCTTTCTGTGCCTTGAAGTCGTTGTAATGACCTGAGTTTTTCAAAACTTTTTGAACACTACGGTGAAAACGAAGAGGAAGGAATTCCTCGGGGTTTGTAAAAATTTGATCAATGAGAGAAAGAGAGGCGTGCTAAGCCCTTAATGAATGAAATCATGCTTGTTAGTGTGAGTACTGAGAAGGACCCTAGCTTTGATCCAGATTGGTCTACACTGTCTTCAGCGCGAGCGATTTGTCGCTTTCTTAAAAACTTTCAAAAAAATGTTTTGCGCGGTCCTGCGAAGACATGTGTGGAATCGCTCTTGAGATTATGCAGCTTAGGATCGCTCTCAACCTCGAGACTCGCCCTTTGCTTTCAAACCTTGAACTTGCATTCAGAACGTTCAATGGTCAACTACAATGTGAGGCCTGTGTGGCTAGATTTGAAAGCCTCGAACAAGAGGCAAGGAAAGTCAGATCAAGAAGATCAGATCATCAAAAGAAGCTTGCAAAGCTAGATCAGAGGCACCCCTCGAACTAGGGGCAAAAAATATCCGATGTGCTCGAAGAGCCAAAGGTGGATCTTCTGCAAATCAATACAACAGCCACTCTCCTGGATACAGAGGGCTTCAATCTCAAAACCATTTGGCATGGACTTGTACACTTTTACCCTTTGAGAGGCTCGCTGGGCCGAAAACCCGGAAGGGCGACCCAGGCAAAAGTTAGAGCAAGCAAAAAATACATACAAAAGGAAAGAAAAAAATACAAAAAAAAGAAGAACAAAGGAAGAAGAAAAAGAAAAGAAAAGAAAAAGAAGCTCGCAAGGTCGAAAACCCGCATCGGCGCCTTGGCAAAAGTTAGAGCCTAAAAGAAAAAAAGAAAAGAAAAAAATGAAAAAATTGAAAAGAAAGAAGAACAAAGCTCGCAAGGTCGAAAACCTGCAACAGGCGCCTTGGCAAAAGTTAGAGCATAAAAAGGAGAGGTTAATACCCGAGTGTACCTTAACCCGAACTACGTAAGGCTTGATTCCCATGTTTGGGATACGTAGGCAACTTCATTCTGAAGTCCAGCCCTGAAACACTTCAAATTCGACTATGTCCATGTGATGGTTTTTGATCATCTTTGTCTTCTCTGTATCTGAGAGTCTGGTTGTGTTCATCGCTCCGAGGACTGACTACAATGTGCTGCGACATCGTCCAAACAAGGGGCAACTTTCCGTTGCCATTCAAAACGCCGTGGCGCCATTTCAAACAAGGGGCAACTTTCCGTTGCCATGCAGTGTCCTTCAGACAAGGGGCAATTTTCCATTGCTATGGGTCCGAGGTTGTGCATCTCAAGAGTTGGTTCCATGCTTGTTGAGCATTGGTCATTTGCAAAATAGTTTTTGAGAATTTTTACTGAGGTTGACTAATTTTCTCGAAAATGTTCCATCTTTTCCAAAAACTGGACCACTTCTTGGACCCAAAAAAGGAAAATTTTCAGTGCTCATAACTTAACTTGCATGATTTTCAAATCAAAAATCGAACAGGCATGTTAATCTAACTCTCATGTTGGTCAAAACTGTTTTAGTAGAAAGCAAAATAAAAAATGGTCAAAATGATGAACTAGGGGCACAGTTGAGTCAGGCTTCCTGTCTTTTCCCCATTGTCAACATACTTGCCAAGAAGGGCATCATACTTGCCGGAAAAGGGCACAACAAAGGGCTGAAAGCTCCCTCATCCTCCAAGCAACGAGGTATCAAGCCAAGTGCGAAGCACGAACTGGAATGGATCAAGGTATTCCACTCCATCATCTGGGCAAATCTAACCATGTCCAAACTCCCCAGCAGAGCATCGTCGACCAATGTCAGCCGCAGATTCGCTAAACACCCAATTGTAGCGCGGCCCCCTGTGGAAGAAACTCACTGTTGTGAACAAGAAGAAGAATCTAGCAGAATGCGAGGGGCACGAGCCCACAACTTTCTGTTTATCCATCAACCATCCAGGGGAGGGATTGAAAAATGAGAGATTGAAGAATAGAGAGGTGTGCGATGAGAGAAAAAGTGAGAAAAGGGCTTTTTCAGAAAACAAGAGATTGAATGCCGAGTGATGTGAGAATCACAAATGAGAAAGGGTGGGAAATAATACCCGGTGAAACAGGCTCCCTGTGTGCATTTGAGTCTTTCGTTGTGTTTTGTTTGTCTCGATTCTTGTTTTGAGTCGTTTCAAGTGTCAATAGATGTGTTTAGGTTGTTTACCTTTATTTTCCGTTGTTGGGTCGTCTTTGCTGTGTTCAGTTGTAGGCTCAATACCCGGTCGAGAACTCATTTCCTCAATTTCAAAAATGATTTGTTGTGTGCTCAGAGTGCTGTGCCATTCTCCACATTTGTGCAAAAAAGGAATTTGTTCTTTCGAAAACTGCAGGGTCCACCCCCGATAGGTGTGAACAGTGAAATCAGGGCCTATCTGAAGCTATATAGGTTCCGGACTGCAAAGCAAAAGAAAAGAAGGAAAATTGAAGCACCTGAGTGTATTTCACCTTCAGCGAATTCCGTGATTGTACTCCGGATGTACCTCCTCAGGCCTTGTCACTACTCCGAAGTATGAGCGTGCCTCCATTCCAAGTGTAAGCCTGCTTCAAGTCAGAATGGCAATTAAAGCAGCAGCAAATGTTATCTCTTGCCAACATAAACAGGGTGTCCCCTTTTCAGGCAGAGTGTGTTCCAAACCCCTCCGAGAGATAAATCGAAGGTTGTGTTTGAATTGGTCTCGTTAAGGCTTGTATTCCCTTATTCGGCATTTTGTTTCAAATATGCGTTGTCACGCACGTTCCACTTGCATTGTTATGCACCGTTACACCTGCATCGTTATGCACATTATAGTTCCTTTTCATACACATTGCGTGCATACGTGCATCGCTTTACTTACATGTGTTCAAGTTCCTTTTTATACACATTGCGTGCATACGTGCATCGCTTTACTTACATGTGTTCAAGTTCCTTTTTATACACATTGCGTGCATACGTGCATCGCTTTACTTACATGTGTTCAAGTTCCTTTTTATACACATTGCGTGCATACGTGCATCGCTTTACTTACATGTGTTCAAGTTCCTTTTTATACACATTGCGTGCATACGTGCATCGCTTTACTTACATGTGTTCAAGTTCCTTTTTATACACATTGCGTGCATACGTGCATCGCTTTACTTACATGTGTTCAAGTTCCTTTTTATACACATTGCGTGCATACGTGCATCGCTTTACTTACATGTGTTCAAGTTCCTTTTTATACACATTGCGTGCATACGTGCATCGCTTTACTTACATGTGTTCAAGTTCCTTTTTATACACATTGCGTGCATACGTGCATCGCTTTACTTACATGTGTTCAAGTTCCTTTTTATACACATTGCGTGCATACGTGCATCGCTTTACTTACATGTGTTCAAGTTCCTTTTTATACACATTGCGTGCATACGTGCATCGCTTTACTTACATGCGTTCAAGTTCCTTTTCATACACCTTGCTCGCATTGACCGCTTGCTTTACTTACATATGTATTTTCAGATTTCATTACACGTTGCTTGCATGCGTGCATCGTTTTACTCACATGTTCAATTTTCCTATCACACACATTGTACACGTTTTTGCGTGTTCTTTACTTACATGTGTTTGTACTTTCATAGCATTGTTATGATTACTCTAAATTGCATTGTGATGCACCCCCCTTCACTTGCATTGTGATGCACGTTTCAATCGCATTGTTATGCACACTCTGTTTTCGAAACACCGGGATACGTCCTTAGGTTTCTTCACCTTCTTTCCGAAACACCGGGATACGTCCCTATGTTTCTTCTATCTTCTCTCCTTAATCCTTGGGATACGTCCCTAATCCTTGGGATACGTCCCTAAACCCTGGGATACGTCCCTAACCATTGGGGATACGTCCCTAGACACCGGGATACGTCCCTATGTCTCTCCTTCCTTTCTAAACACCGGGATGCGTCCCTACGTTTCTCCCTTCATTTTCAAAACACCGGATACGTCCCTACGTTTCTCTCTCCTTTCCGAGACACCGGGATACGTCCTTATGTTTCTCTCTTCTTACCGGGATACGTCCCTATGCTTTTTCTCCTTATTTCGGAACACCGGGATACGTCCCTATGTTTCTCCCTCTTCGGTTAAAAGCGTTCGGAATACGTTCCAATGCTCACACCATTCCGAAACACCGGGATACGTCCCTAAGTTTTTCCCTCTTTTCGAAACACTGGGATACGTCCCTATGTTTCACATTCCTTGCAAAACACCGGGATACGTCCTTATGTTTCTCCTTCTTTTCTAAACATCGGGATATGTCCCTAATCTTTGGGATACGTCCCTAACCACTGGGATACGTCCCTAACCTTTGGGATACGTCCCTAATCCTTGGGATACGTCCCTAACCTCTGGGATACGTCCCTAACCTTTGGGATACGTCCCTAATCCTTTGGGATACGTCCCTAAATCTTGGGATACGTCCCTAAACCTTGGGATACGTCCCTAAATCTTGGGATACGTCCCTAAACACAGGGATACGTCCCCATATTTCTCCATCTTTGGTTAAGAGCATCCGGAATACGTTCTAATGCTTATACATTTCCGAAACACCGGGATACGTCCCTATGTTTCTTTGCATGATCATAAGTTCGGCTTCTTGCATTGTCAGTTGCATTTTGCCCCTGCCCTCGGGCGCATATCTTTATCTGTAGCTTGTATGCTTTGTCTAAGTCTTCGGCCTTGTCAAAAATGGGACGTCTCTGGGCTTTGACATTCACTCCCGTCATTCTTATGACTTTCGAGTTCTGTCAAAGAGGGGCAACTGTAGACACCCCATTTTTGACCGACCTTAAGACTCAGCCGTCACCGATTGAGCGCTTGGTGATGTTGCATATCGCGCTCGTTCAGGAGTCTCAGAGTCTCGGCCGCGAGCCTTGCCTCCGGACTTTCGGGCTCTTTTTGTACTGTCTCGGTTTGCGAACCAGGCTCAGTTTTCTCTGTTTTCTTTCCTGAGGGGAGGGAGAGGTCCCGTAGACTATCTCTCAGTGGCCGTGGGCTACATTTCGTGCCCGTAGGCCATTTTGCCCATTTCAGAGCCCGGTTCCCAGTTTTCGGAGCCGTCAGGCCGTGTGCCTCGGTTCGGGACCGCCTAACCACCTCTGTTTGCCCCGGTTTTTGGCATGTATCTTATTTACTCCCTTTTTAGGGACACTGTGGTCCGAGAGACCAACTTCGTGGTCGTGCACCACTCCCGGTGCCTAACAGCCCACTTTCGGGGCCTCGAACTGCGTGTTTCGGCTCCCGAACCTTCATTCTACATTTTTGGGCTCCGACCCAAACTTGAGATAGTCATATTTTGAGGTCCTTTTCATGTTTGATTAAGGACCTCTTACTGTTTGACATCTCCATCTGTCACTTGCCTTTTTACCTCTTTTTGGGCCTTTTTGCACGGTATTTTAGGCGTACTTGTGGGCTGCGTTGGACTTGGGCGTAAACTACAAAGTGTCTTATTTTGAGCCCCTCTTCAACTTTGTTGAAGGACTCTCGGCCATTTGAAACCCGTAGCTACCACTTTCCCTTTTGGCCATTTTTGGCGGGAAACTTGATATGTTTTCCCTCCCTTTTTTCCTCCATTTTCCCCCTCATTTTGTCTATATAACAGCAGCCCCAGCTGTGATTTTTAGGGTTAGAAAATCTGATTTGGGAGCTCCTCCATACAATCTCTCTCTCTATATTTAAAACACCAAAATCATCCAAGTTTCTACACCCCCCTTCATCACCACCTAGCACCACCACCACTACACCATTTCCAGCAGCAAGGAGGGTCTTCCAGTAGCTAAAAGGCACCATTTTCAGTCTTAGAAGCAGCCAAGGTCTTGGTCTACAAGGGTAAGCACTCATTTCCCCTTTTGAGCTCCATTCTTGTACCATTTTTCTATCCTCTTTGCTTGTGGTTTTGAGCTCCGACCCCTACTGAAAGGGGGACTCTTTTGAGCCATTCTTCATGTTTGTTTAAGGGCTCAACCCTGTTTGAGCCCTCCCTAGTGCACTTGCTTCAATACTCCTTGATATGCCACATTTTTGCATGGAATTTCTGACCTGCGTGTGATCTGTTTTTGAGCATAATGTAAACTGTAAGTAGGCTCATTTTGAGCCCTTCTTCAACATTGAAGAAGGGCTCAACCCTGTTTGGCCTCTCTATCATGCACTTGTTTCATAATCTCTCATATTTACCGTAAAATTGCATGATTTGTTTAGCCTCTGTGTGATCTGTTTCGGAGCATGTCATGAACTGTGAATGGGCTTATTTTGGGTCCCTCTACAACATTGTAGAAGGGATCAACTTTGTTGGGGGTCTCCATGTTATACTTGTCATTATATCCCTCCTTGACCCCCATTCTTACATGCTTTGTTAAGCCTATCTAGCTTCTGTTTTCGGCCATGATCAGGTCTGGAAAGAGTCATATTTTGGCCTTCTTGTCATATTTTGTTAAGGGTCCAAGGCTGTTTGATGAATGTTTGGCATATCTCATGTTATAACCCTTTGTTGGCTTCAATCTTGCATCACATTTTTGCCATATTTATATGCTGATTTGAGGGTTGTCATAAACTGTAAATGTGCATTTTTTTAGTCCCTCTTCAGTATTGTAGAAGGGAATTTTTCAGTTTGGGATTTGCATATACCACTTGTTTCAATACCCCTCTCTTGACCCCCATTTTTGCATGCCATTGTTGCCCTATCTATGCTTACTATTTGGCCATGTTTTGTACTGTAAAAATGCTATTTTTGGGGCTGCCTTGCTACTGTTTTGCATGTCATGTACCAATTTTGCATGTTTAGTATAGCCGTAGGCCATTTCGGGCGCTTAATATCGCATTTCGGGACCATTCCGTGCATTTGGTGTCATTTCACATCATTTCGGGGCTGTTTTCCCCCTCATTTAGCTGCTGAAATTTCATTTGCATGTTTGCATATCATTTCCTGTGTCATTTCATGCCTTAGGGCCATTGCCTCGGTTTGCGTGCCCGTGTGCACGCACTTCGAGGCACTTCATTTTTTTATCCGATGGCCTCTTATGTGAGTGTGGCTGAGACCCGCTTATGTTAGTGTAAGTCCATGTTGCATTGTATATGCCATTTTAGTCTCATTGCATTGCGTATGCCATGTCTTCGGTTCGCGTGCATACGTGCACGCATTCCGAGCGTCCCATTTTCATCTCATGGCCGCTGATTTTGGCATGCTTGCGAGTTATCCATGTTAGTTTAAGTCCATCATTGCATTGCACGTTCATATGTCATGTTTCATGCCTTGCCATGCTTTGATAGAGTGGCATTCGTGCCTTAGGATCGGTCCTCGGTTTGCGTGCATACGTGCACGCGTTTCGGGAATCTCTTTTTCCTCTAATGGCCTCCTTGTATTGGTGTAAGCCCATCTTGCATTGTGTATGCCATGTTCAATGCGTTGTGCATGTTATGTTGTTAGCATCGTGTATGCCACGTAGTTGCATCGCATGTTTGCGTACTTAGCCGCCATGCCTAGGTTGCATTTCATTGAACATGCATCCCTTGCCTCTTGACTAATCATGATAGGGGTTGGGGCCCTTTGATTTGTTTTGTGCATTGCATTCCATTTGATATCAAAGTTGCTAACTTGGCTTTTGGGCCATCATGCATTGAAATGTGTGATTGATGGCCCGGGGGTCGAGGGCCATACTCCCTTGAGTCCATTACATGATAGGGAGTGTGTCCATGCATACATTTGCCTAGAAATTCTATACCTTGCACTGCTGGTCTGCTGTTGCTGTCAAAACTGTCTTCTGCAGGAATTTTGTGCCGACCGGCAGTATAGAGTGCCGACCGGCAATGTATTTAGTGCGATAGCTTCATTTCCAGCCGGTGGACTTTATACACGGCCGGTGGACATTCCATCCAGCCGATGATGATTCTTAGGATGCAGGGAGCCTATTCTGGGACTTTTACAGTCTTCCAGAGAAGCAGAACAGTAAAAGCAGAGCCAACAGTGCTATGGCAGCGAGTTTCCAGGCGAAGCCAATCCGAGCATGCGTGCATCCCTCTTCCCGAGGCCTTTTACTGCTTTCAGTAGTTTAATTAATTTGTTAATTAATTAAGGGTCTGTAATAATTAATTAGCTAGGATAGTTGATTTATTATTTGGGACTGTATATTATTCTTTTGGTCCCTCCGTGTGAGGGCATATTTGTAATAAGGGTGTGGTGTGTGTATGTCTTCCAACCCCATCTTTCTTCCCTTTTATTTACCTGCTTATGATGGTAGATTAGGGCATATTTAATTTAGCATACCTTATGCAATGCATGCGTGCATCCATGCATTTGTTGACATGCATCGGGCTCGGCACATCATACAAACTGCATCGTACTTTCAATTCCAAATTGAATACGTGTTATTTGTAGCATTCCATATGCCACGTTTAGGATAGCCGAGCCTGCCTAGATTACATCTTTGCATGTGTTGCATTAGACATTTCAGTATGCTTAGGTCCATGCATGGATTTCTAATAAGCTTCTGTTTTGGCTTGGAGTACTAGGTGAGCTTTTATGCTTTAGCATATCGCATGTGTGTGAATGTTGCCATAATAGCATGCTTACCATGAGGCTAAGTGCTTATGTGATATAACTGCATGAATGCCTGTGGATGGAGGTTGAATTACCTAAATTGGGACAACACATTAAAACTGTGAGTTTTAAAGCCCACTAGATAGTGGCAAAACCGTCTTTTCTAAAAGCCCGCTTGAGAGTGGCAAAACCTGCATTTTAGCCTACTTGTGAGTAGCAAATCATTTTCAAAACAAACATGTGGTGTTTTGTTCCAACTTAGGCGATTTGGTCTATACTTGTTTGCTGTGCGCATAATATAGTAATTCTAGGCTAATAACCGGAATAAGAACGCATAAAGTTTTCAAAAACGGATATCACGGTTAGTAGAGGCCGGTCTTCGGACCGGGCGAAAGGGGGTGCTCATAGCTGACCTTCCCCGATCGTACCCAAGCTCCCGAGCCAAGACCACTTTGGTGATGACGGACATGTGGCCTTCGGCACCGAGTCAGGGTTTCCTAAATTTCCCATTTTAAAATATTTAGGTGGCGACTCTGTAATCTGGCAAAGCAGTCCATGTTTGGCACTACTTTTTCAAAAATCTGTTTTTCTTCAAAACGATTTGCCGGATTTGGACTCTTTGGTTCAGATTTAGAACCGCGACACAAATCGAGTCCGAACTGTAGCCGAGGTCCCCCGCAGACGTGCTACATATGGCCACTATGAGTTTCTGGTGATGCCATTCGGGCTCACCAATGCACCAGTGTTTATGGATTTGATGAACCGGATCTTCCGGGAATTCTTAGATCGTTTTGTAGTTGTCTTTGTGGACGACATTCTGATTTATTCACCTTCGGAGGAGGAGCACAAGGAACACTTGAGAGTGGTGCTTGAGTTACTTAGAGCCCATAAGCTTTATGCTAAGTTTGGGAAGTGTGAGTTCTGGCTAGAAGAGGTGAAATTCTTAGGCCATGTAGTTTCGGGGGAAGGGGTGTCTGTTGATACATCCAAAACAGAGGCAGTGCAAGATTGGGCACAGCCTAAGAGTGTGTTTGAGATCCGCAGTTTTCTGGGATTAGTTGGGTATTATCGCCGATTTGTGAAGGATTTCTCCAGGTTAGCTTCACCTTTGACTAGATTGACTCGGAAGGGAGTCAAATTTGTATGGAGTGAGACTTGTGAAAATTCGTTTCAGGAGTTGAAAGTTAGACTGACCACCGCTCCAGTCTTGATTATTCCGGAGAGAGGGTTGGGTTATGCAGTCTATTGTGACGCCTCACGAGAGGGTCTGGGTTGTGTGCTGATGCAAGAAGGGAAAGTGGTTGCCTATGGTTCACGTCAGTTGAAAATTCATGAGCAGAATTACCCTACGCATGATTTAGAGTTAGCAGCTGTGATATTTGCCTTGAAGATTTGGAGGCATTATCTTTACGATGAGAGGTTCGAGGTATTCTCGGATCATAAGAGTCTGAAATATCTGTTCACACAGAAAGACTTGAACTTGAGGCAGAGGAGGTGGATGGAGTTCATTGAGGATTATGACTTTGAATTGCATTATCATCCGGGGAAGGCCAATGTGGTGGCCGACGCCCTTAGCAGGAAGCCTGTTGGTGACATAGCTAGTATAGCCATTCGGGAGTGGGAGATGTTGGGTGCACTTGGGAGTTTGATTTGCTTCTGGGCGAATCCGTTGAGGCTGCAGCCTTGTTTTCTGTTGTTGCACAGCCTACACTTGTGACTCGGGGTTAGAGGCTCAGAGGGGTGACCTTGAAGTAGAATCCCTTCGAGAGAAGATCTCCAGTGGGAAGGTTGAGAAGGGTTTGACGGTGTATCCCGACCTGAGTGTGAGATACCGAGACCGTCTGTTTGTGCCGGAGTCTTACCGAGAGGAGGTACTTCGAGAGTTTCATCATTCACGCCTTGCGGTGCATCCGGGAGGTACTAAGATGTATCGGGATTTGGGTCGCCAGTTTTGGTGGCGTGGTATGAAGAGAGATGTGGCAGCGTTCGTGTCTAAGTGCCTTACTTGTCAGCAAGTGAAGGCCGAACATCAGAGGCCAGCGGGTTTGTTGCAACCCTTGCCTATTGCCGAGCGGAAGTGGGAGCATGTCACTATGGACTTTGTTGTGGGTCTTCCGAGGACTCAGAGGGGTAGTGATACTATTGGGTGGTTGTAGACCGGTTGACTAAGTCGGCGCACTTCATTCCTATGCGCGTGAGAGATTCGGTAGATCATCTTACCGACTTGTACATTCGGGACATAGTGAGGTTGCACGGAGTCCCAGTGACGATCGTCTCAGATAGAGATCCTCATTTCACTGCTAGGTTGTGGCAGAGTTTGCAGAGTGCCTTAGGCACTAAGTTGACCTTTAGCACGGCTTATCATCCTCAGACTGACGGGCAGTCCGAGCGTACTATTCAGATCCTTGAGGATATGCTTCGGGGTTGTGTTCTTGATTTCAGTGGGTCGTGGGAGAGGCACTTGCCTTTGGTGGAGTTTGCCTACAACAACAGTTTCCAGTCTAGTATTGGTATGGCACCGTTTGAGGCCTTGTATGGCCGACCGTGTAGATCTCCAGTTTGTTGGGCCGAGGTGGGTGATGCACCTCTATTGGGTCCGGAATTGGTGAGGGAAACGACGGAGAAAGTTGAGATTATCCGTAAGAGACTTGTTACAGCCCAGAATCGTCAGAAATCTTATGCCGACCGTAGGAGGAGACCTTTAGTGTTTGAGGTGGGTGATCATGTCTTTCTGAAGATATCACCTAGACGGGGATTGATGAGGTTTGGGAAGAGCGGGAAGTTGTCCCCTCGGTTCATAGGTCCTTTTGAGATCCTTGAGAGGATTGGCGAGGCTGCTTATCGTTTAGCTTTGCCACCGCATTGTCCGGAGTACATGACGTGTTTCATGTGAGTATGCTTCGGAAGTATGAGCCGGATCCATCACATGTGTTGGATTGGACTGATTTAGTGGTTGACGAGGATGTCTCGTATGAGGAGAGACCAATTCGGGTTTTGGATAGGCGGGATCAAGTTTTGCGAGGCAAAACCATCCCTTTGGTAAAAGTTCTGTAGAAACATCACGGGGTGGAGGAAGCCACTTGGGAACGTGAGTTGGAAGTCCGCGAGAAATATCCGGACATGTTTGTTGATTTGTAATCTTGTATTTAGATTTTGTAATATTGTTGAACTTAAGAGCTTTACTTATGTCTTAAGTTGGAAAACATTGAGGATGTTTTGGTTTAATATTAGTAGTTTGAAACTTGCTTCATAATGGAAGTGGAATGTCACATTTATAGATTGAATGTGTTTTATATATCATGGAATTTAATATGATATGGAGATGGAAATCACGTATATTGAAATTGTTAAAATTGAAAGGAAGAATGTATAATATTGACGCAGGTTGTAATATATGTTATTTTATATACATATTGTGAGATGCCTCTTGATAAGAGATGAGATGACCAGTATTGGGTCAAGTTGTTCATTATTGTAATGTCATATTGATAGAATTTGAGAAAAACTTGTTTTCGAAAACTTATGCTTAATTTCGGGGACGAAATTCTTTTAAGAGGGGGAGGTTATAGCGACCCCGGTCTTTTCCTTTTGATTGTTGTATCAGGACTTATGTTCCGTAGACTCCGTTGTTATCAGATTGTTGTTATCGTCCTTTATTTTCTTATTTTGAGTTATAGGATGTGTTGGGCAGGTTTGTGACAGGTCGGTTGAGTTTAGATGCCTAAACTAGTTGCCCAGATTTTGACCTGTCCGCTCGAGCGGGGAGTTTGACGCTCGAGGGGGACCCTGTTGTTGCTTGTCCGCTCGAGCGGGGGTTTTGGCGCTCGAGCGGGAATATCACCCATCCAGTATTTCCTGTGTAGGGTTGGACGCTCGAGCGGGGGATTGGCCGCTCGAGCGGAAGGTTGTGAGTGACGCTCGAGCGGGGAGTTGGGAGCTCGAGCGGGGACCTGTCTGCAGAAACTTCTGGGAGTGTGCATCCGCCGCTCGAGCGGGAGTTTGGCCGCTCGAACGGGAGTCTGTGAGTGGCGCTCGAGCGGGGGTTTCCACGCTCGAGCGGGGCGACTGTTATATAAAATCTGAGATCCGACTTTCTGGATCATTTTTCATCTCCCTTTTGATTCTAAAACCCTAGAACCGTCTTCTCTCTCTCCCTACACACTTTCTCTCTTAGGTTTGATCTACTTAGAGTGAGTTTCTATCCTAGATCCTTAATTAAAAAGATAAAGTGAGACGAGGGCTTTGTTTCGATCAGAAAAATCTTGGATTTGGAGTACTTTGGTTTTGGGTCATCATCTCCGTCTTCTTCATTCGGGTTAATTACTTCGAGGTAGGGATTTCCTACTCCATCTTATAGGTTTTAATCCTAAGTTTTGGTATTTCTGATATGTTGGGTTTATTTGGTAATATTGAGAAAAGCTAGGGTTGTTTTATAATTTAAAAAGCCCTAATTGTTGTATTAAAATTTATTTATATAATTAATTTTGGAAAAGGTGTAGAAATTGATTAAGTGCATGATATTGGGAAGTTATGAGATTAAATGTTGTAGTTGGGTAATTTAACCACTCAACTTTGAAATTGAGATTATATATGTGTTGAGACATTTATTTCCTGTTTAGAAATAACTGTTTTGGGCTATCGGTGGAGGATAATCATGATTGTTGTAGACAATGCATGTGGATTAGGAAAAACTGAAACTAATCAATTGATTAGGATATTGTGTTTAAAGGTTGGAATAATACATTAAATTTATGTATTGAATTAATGTGTATATGTGTAGACGTCCCCGAACGCCCCGGGAGGTGTTAAGTCCCGTTCTGTTCATATTGGGGTCACCACAGTTCAAGGACTCAAATGTCACGGTTCTTAATCTTGAACCAAAGAGTCCAAATCCGGCAAATCGTTTTGAGAAAACTGATTTTTGAAAGAAGTGCCAAACATGGACTGCTTTGCCAGATAACAGAGTCGCCACCTAAATATTTTTTAATGGGAAATTTAGGAAACCCTGACTCGGTGCCAAAGGCCACGCGTCCGTCATCACCAAAGTTGCCTCGGCTCGGGAACTTGGGTACGATTGGGAAAGGTCACTTCGTGAGCACCCCCGCTCGCCCGGTCAAAGACCGGCCTCTACTAACCATGATATCTGTTTTTGAAAACATTGTATGCTCTTATTCCGGTTATTAGCCTAGGTTGCTATGTGATGCTCGCAGCAAACAAGTATAGACTGAGTCGCCTGAATTGGAACAAAACACTTCGTGTTTGTTTGTTTGAAAAATGGTTTGATGGTGCTACCCGCAGGTAGGCTAAGACGTGGATTTGCCACCCTCAGGTGGGCTTAGAAAAACATGGTTTTGCCACTATCTAGTGGGCTTAAAACAAACAGTCGACGCATTGTCCCAATTCAAGTAACTCAACCTCCACCCACAGGCATTCAAGGCAGTTATATCACATAAGCACATAGCCTCATGGTAAGCATGCTATCATGGCAACACTCACACGCATGCAAGGATGCTAAAGCATAAAACTCACCGAGTACTCCAAGCCAAAACAAGAAACTGATTAGAAATCATGCATGATCCTTAATTACACAGAAATACCTAATGCAACACATGCAATAATGCAACTATAGCAGGCTCGGCTATTCTAAACATGGCATATGAAATGCAACAGCTATCAAGTATTCAATTTGGAATTGAAATACAAATGCAGTTTGTATGATGCGCCGAGCCCGGTGCGTGCAAAACAGATGAATGATGCAAACATGCTGTCATACTGTATGCTAATTGAAATATGCCCTATATCTAACCATCATAAGCGGGTAAATAAAAGGGAGAAAGAAGTGGGGTTGGAAGACATACATCACACTCACCCACACTTATTACAATTATGCCCTCGCGCAGAGGGTCCGGATAAATATACAGTCCGAATATTACAGTCCGAATATTACAGATTCCTAATTAATTAACAAATTAAACTAAGAAAGCTGTAAATTGGCATGCAAGCCAGGGGGTGCCTCGCTTCTGATGAATGATGTATGCTGGACTGTGTGGCGCGGAAATCCACTGGGATGCCCAATCTAGCCTCTGTTTGCAATATTTCTCGAAATGCGTGCCAAACTCCGAAAAGTTGCTGATTCCTTATCTTGCTGCAACAGAGAGCAGGAAAGGGGCATAGCAATGTATTTCACAGATATATGCATGCCTCGATCCTCGTGCCACCAATCACGCATATCGATGCATGATGGCCGAGGAATCGGATTGCACAACTCAATATAGGGTGCAATGCAGATGAATGCTACAACAAAAACCTAACTCCATCATGGGTAATCCGGAGTGTCGGTGACTGGGAATCGAGACCCGTTTCGTGAAACGTGCCTCGTTTCCCGTGCCCGGGCTAACTCCTATCCCGAACACGATGCAATATGCATGATATGCACGAAATGCAATAAAAATACAATCCTAACATACACAATGCTATGAAAATGAGATGCCTTGAAATGCGCGCAAGCGAGCACGCAAACCGAGGCGATGATATGAAATCATGAAATAGCATGAAAATGATATGTAATAAGACTAAAATGAGATGTCTCGAGATGCGTGCCCACGGGCGCGCAAACCGAGACGATGGCATACGGAATGCAACGGGACTAAAATGGCATACGGAATGCAGAATGGACTTACACCAACATGAGAGAGCCTCAGCCACTCTCACACGGGAGGCCGTCGGATAAAATTGAAGTGCCTCGAAATGCGTGCCCACGGGCGCGTAAACCGAGGCAATGATATAAAGCATGAAATGACATTCAAAATGCAAATTGGGCTTACACTAACATGAGAAGGGCCTCAGCCACACTCACATGAGCTGCCGTCGGATAAAAAGATGTGCCTCGAAACGCGTGCCCACGGCGCGCAAACCGAGGCAATGCATACGCAATGCAAATGACATACAAATGAAATGTGGTAAATGGCATATGGAAGGTGCAAATTTCAGCAGCTAAAATGATGCACAAATAGCCCCCGAATTATGACAACTTACACCCGATGCCCGAAATGCGATGTAATGCACCCGAAATGGCCTACAGCCCAACTAAACATGCATAATTGACACATGACATGTAAAACAGTAGCAAGGTAGCCCCTAAACTAGCATTTTTTCAGTACAAAGCAAGGCTAAACAATGACCACAAGTATGGCAAAAATAGCTTGCAAAAAAGGGGAAAAAGAGGGGAATTACAAGGCAAGTAGTATATACAATGCTCAAACTGAAAAAAAACAGTTCTACAACATTAAAGAGGGACCAAAAATATGCACCTTTACAAGAGGTGACATCCCCCAATTCAGTGTGTAGATAGACTAAACATAGCATGCAAAATAATGAGCCAACAAAGGCTATAACATGAGGTACCATAAGCATACACCAAACAACTTTGGACCCTTGACAAAACATGAAGAATGGGTCACTTTAAGACACTTTCTAAGCCTGATGAAGGCTGAAATCCGAAGTCAAGCAAGCCTAACAAAGCATGCAATTTTACGGAAAATATGGAGGATACAACATGAGGTACCAAAACCAGTCATCAAATGGCCTAAGGCCCTTAACAAAACATGAAGAATAGGCAAAAATAAGGCTCTGTCTAGGCCTGATGAAGGCTGAAATCCGAAGCATGGTGAGCTTAAAAAAAGCATGCAAAATGGGATTGTGACAAGAATTCAAAGCAAGTGATATGTAGAGCAAGAAAACCAGGTTGAGCCCTTCTTCAATGTTGAAGAGGGGCTCAAAATAAGCACAATATCAGTATGTTGAATGCTCCAACTCGGATCACAAATAGGCCAAAACAATCATGCAATTTTACGGTAAAATGGAAGCATTTCAAAGGAAGTGCATGATAGAGAAGTCAAACATGGCTGAGCCCTTCTTCAATGTTGAATAGGGGATCAAAATAAGCCCACTCACAGTATATAGTATACTCGAAATCAGATCACTCAAAAGCTAAACAAAGCATGCAAAACAATGGCCTAAAGAGTGATATTGAAGAAAGTATATCATAGAGACACCAAATGAGGTTGGGCCCTTCTACAATGTTGTAGAGGGGCTCAAAATAATCACAAAATCAGTAGGGGTCGGAGTCCAAAACAAAAAGCAAATAGGGCTAAGAAATGACTCAAAATTTTGCTAGAAAAAGGGATTTAGAGGCTTACCCTTGAAGATCCAACTTTGGTGGCCTCTTGGCTTGAAATTGTTGCCTCTTAGCCTCTGAAGAACACTTCCTTGCTGCTGTAATGGAAGTGGGGATGGTAGAGCTTAGGGTTGATGAAGGAATTAGCTAGGGACTTGGAGAGTTTTTGGAGCTTTTGGCTATGGAAATGGAGGCAAAGGAAGAGAGACTCTTGAGAGGAATTTTTCTAACCCTAGAGAAGGAGCTGTCCAACCCCTTAAATAGGCAAGAAAGGGTGTAAAAGGGGAGGGAAATGCATCCAAGCTTTCCCTCCCAAAATATCTCCCGGAGGGGTGAGATATTTCAAAAAGTATCCGGACAGCTGTAAAGGGCTGGAAAGCAGAAAGCTGGCCGGCCAGGTAATTTTCTGGGAGGTGGCCGGCCGGCCACCCCACCTGGTCGGCCAGCCACTCACCCTGGCCGGCCGGCCATGGCCCAAAAATGAACTGAAGAAATTCTGGCCGACCACCACTCCTTGGTGTCCTCCCAGGTGTGTAGAATAAAGCCCCAAGGTTGGAATCTGGCAACACTGAAGCAGGAGTCACAACATTGCATCTGAAGAAGAGGCTCAAAAATGAAATCCACAATTACTGGCCGACCACCACTTTTTGGTGTCCTCCCATGTGTGTAGAACAAGGTTCCAAGGTCGGAATGTGGCAACACTGAAACAGGAGTCACAACATTGCATCTGAAGGAGAGGCTCAAAAATGAAACTCACAATTGCTGGCCGACCATGCACTTTTAGGGTCCTCCCATGTGCCCTCATCACAAATATGTAGCTTTGGTTGGAAGAAAATGGGCCTAGGGTGTTCAACATTAGCCCGGAAGTGAGCAAAACGGGCGCCGGAAGAGCGAAACTGGTTATCTGGGATAATTGCTGGCCTCCCACCCTCCAGTGATCTTCCTGGTGCTAAAACAGAGGTACCTGCCAAAATTGAACAAAAACTAATGAGAAATGAACGCTCGGGACCCAAACCGCGCAGTTCGGGGTCCCGAAAATGGGCTGCAGGCACCGGAAGTGGTGTTCAGCAGCGAAGTGGGTATCAGAGGCCCCAGTGTTCCTCATAATGATAAAACAGAGGTTCCTGCCAAAAATCGGAGAAAACCGATGCGAAAAGAATGCTCGGGGGCCAAACCGCGAGGTTCGGGGCCGAAAACCGGCTATCAGCACCGAAAGTGGCATACGGCCACGAAGTGGGCATCAGGGGCCCCAGTGTTCTTCATAATGATAAAACAGAGGCACTTGCCAAAAATCGGAGAAAACCGATGCGAAAAGAATGCTCGGGGGCCAAACCGCGAGGTTCGGGGCCCGAAAACCGGCTATAAGCACCGAAAGTGGCATACGGCCACGAAGTGGGCATCAGGGGCCCCAGTGTTCTTCATAATGATAAAACAGAGGCACTTGCCAAAAATCGGAGAAAACCGATGCGAAAAGAATGCTCGGGGGCCAAACCGCGAGGTTCGGGGCTCGAAAACCGGCTATAAGCACCGAAAGTGGCATACGGCCACGAAGTGGGCATCAGGGGCCCCAATGTTCTTCATAATGATAAAACAGAGCCACTTTCCAAAAATCGGAGAAATCGGAGATGGCTGGGTGGTCCCGAACCGAGGCACACGGCCTGACGGCTCCGAAAACCGGGAACCGGGCACCGAAATGGGCAAAATGGCCTACGGCCACGAAAAGTAGCGCACGGCCACCGAGAGATAGTCTACAGGACTACTCTCTTCCCTTAGGAAAGAAAACAGAGAAAACCGAGTCTGGTTCGCAAACCGAGACAAGGCACAGAAGAGGATTCGGAAGTCCGGAGGCAGGGCGCACGGCCGCGACTCTGAAACTTCTGAACGAGCACGATATGCAACATCACCGAGCGCTCAATCGGCGACGTCTGAGTCTTAAGGTCGGTCAAAATGGGGTGTCTACAGTTGCCCCTCTTTGACAGAACTCGGAAGTCAAGAAGTGACGGGAGTGAATGTCAAAGCCTAGAGACGACCCATTTTTGACAAGGCCGAAGACTTAGACAATCATACAAGATGAAAAGAGATGTGCCCGCAGGCGTGCCCGCAGGCAGAGGGGGCAAAATGCAAAATGACATGCACAGAGCTGGGTGATCATGCAAGTGCAGCAAGCTGTAATGAAGCAAGTATTGACAAATAGATGCAACAGTTTTAAGCAAGAATGCAAAGCAAACAACTACATTTCATGCAGTTAAGAGTGCGGAGAATTATTCAATTCTCGTCGCGTCTCACACGGAGAAGATACGATACCTGCGCGATTCGTCTGGTCGCACCAGCCTCAAATGAACCGTACATACAATATCGTGCCTACAAAATAGAGAAATTCAACAAGAACAATATGTCAACAACATATATTCAATGTGATTCCTAAGATTCCAAAAGTCTGACACACGCAGTGTCGGCGGGTGAACAGATCGCAATGCAAAAAAAAGGACGTGCGTGACAACGCATACTCAAGTATAGAGGTATTGTTCACCAAGAAATCACACATGACAATGCAAAACATTCATGAGAATGCAAAGTATATGAAAAACAACGCAAAATGAGCACAAATCAGGGTGCCCGTTTGTTGCGCAACAACGAGTTGGAAAACGCGCATTTCGGCGACGACAACTCGATCGCGGCCTCTGATTCACCTCCCGGGAAGGTCACAACATGTTTAAAAAGGATACACTCTGATTTTGATGAATAATGACGAGACACATGTCAAAAATTGCAGCTAAAGTTCCAACGGAGCAATTTCGCGCCAGAAAGTGCACTTTTCTTAAACTTTTTCAGGTCCCGGGAACTCCAATTTTCCTCAAAATTTGCAGAGAGGTAGGGGAGGGGGTGGGGACCATGGTCGGCCAGCTCTTGGCCCTAGGAGAGGCCATCGGCCAGGGGGAAAAATCACATGGCCGGCCAGCCAGGAAAGGTGGCCGGCCGGCCACCTGCCAAAAGCAGGGGCATTTTGGTCTTTTCGGCAATTTCTATATATATGCTTGCCCATTGCCTCCGAAATCACACCCCCAAGTGTGAAATTCTCTCCTCTTGCTTCCCAAGCCATTTTCTCTTTCAGATCTGCATTTTATACGCGTCCCTCGGCCTCCCACGCAAGTTGTTTTCGCGAAATCCTTCAGATTTAAACACTTTGAGCCGACTAAAATTTGATTTTGGAGCTTCTCTTCTCATTTTCACCACCTGAGGTAAGTTTGTTTCAATATTTGGAATATTTTCTCGGGGGTTGACTTTTGTTGACTTTTTTATTTCCCGGGAGTTGACTTTTGTTGACTTTTTCCAATTTTGGCTCATTTTGCTCATTTTTGCTCCTTTTTGCAGATTTCTCAAAATGGCAGGCCATTTTCCTCACGGTGGAGGTTTTCCGGGTGCTGGCGATGATTTTGATATTATGGCATTGCCCCCGAGGGTCCGGCCTTTCATTCCCGATCGATACGCTCCAGCGGTACATAGGCTTCCGCGAGCCGTTTTCCGTCATTTCACCGATTTCAACGATCGGGTACCAGGGGATCTTCTTCTGCGAGAGCCGGAGCAGCACCTCTCTCATGATGCGCGAGAGGTATTTTACTTTACTTTCCGTATTCTTGTGCATTTTGTAGCTTTGCCATGCTTAAACACACAGTTGTAGCTTATGACATAGTACTTTGTTTGTACTTTGAACACGTAGTTAAAACACTTGAATTGTTGAACACACGGCTCACTGACTGATTGACTGTGAACACGCGACACACATTAGTTGAGCATTGATCGCGGCTCATACACTGACTTGTCGTACACACAGCCCGAATCTGAAGGTGAACACACAGCACATACTGACTAAGAGTAGAACACACAGTCCCAAACTCTGATTTTCTGAACACACAGTCCAAGTTGATGATGAACACACAGCCCACAGATTAAGAGTAGAACACACAGTCCCAAACTCTGATTTACTGAACACGCAGCCCAGATTTGAAGTGAACACGCAGCCCACTGATTAAGAGTAGAACACACAGTCCCAAACTCTGATTTACTGAACACACAGCCCAGATTTAAAGCGAACACGCAGCCCACTGATTAAGAGTAGAACACACAGTCCCAAACTCTGATTTACTGAACACGCAGCCCAGATATAGTGAACACGCAGCCCACAGATTTTTCTGAAATTTGAACACGCAGCCCAAACAACAAATTTACTGAACACGCAGCCCAGATATAGTGAACACGCAGCCCACAGATTTTTCTGAAATTTGAACACGCAGCCCAAACAACAAATTTACTGAACACGCAGCCCAGATATACTTCATTTGCACACAGCTCATTTTCACTTCAATTGCACACAGCTCATTTTCACTTCATTTGCACACAGCTCATTTTCACTTCATTTGCACACAGCTCATTTTCACTTCATTTGCTGATACACGCATTCATTCTAAATGCAGGCTGGCTCTCGCACAGTACGAGGATATGGCTCCACAGCCGCGAGGGAGTGGTATGCTGAGCTCCCGGAAGCCGTCCGAGACTTGGTTGACTTTGCAGGATTCGGACCATTCTGCAGGGGGTTATCTCACTGTCTTATCAGCAGGACATTGTTTGCCGCTCTGGCGGAGAGATGGTGGGACACCACCAATTCTTTCCATTTCTCTGCCACCGGGGATATGACTATGACCCCACTGGACTTCGCTATACTCACCGACAGTAGTGGACTCCCTGCAAACCGTTGTCTCCCACGGTAGAAGCATCCAGACCCATCAATGTCTCGGCCAGAGTCATGGCAATGCAACTCTTTCCCTCTTTCAACCTTGGGCGACTTCAATCAAACGGATGCTAGCCCCTCCGGAGCCCGAGAACAAACAGAAAGTGAGATAGTAGGCACAAGCAGAGGGCGTGCTGCCGGAAGCCTTGCCAATGATGGTCGCCGCGGTCACCAGCATCAGAGAATCGGTAAACCAAGCTTGGGATATCCAACATTCCGTTACCAATCAGGGATCGAGCATCATGCGCGCTGAGTCCGCACATCCGCCCTAAGGCCTGGGCATAGCCAAAATTGAGCTGGGGCAAGATTTCCTCGCCTCGCTCGGATTCCATCAAGGCTTGAAAATCTTCAAAAGTAGGACATACCTCTTGCCCTCCAAAGCTGAAAACATGCGTACCGGGTTCCAAAACCCCGCGGCATGGAGGAAAGGAAGATGTAGCGGAGTCCGGACCCAACGTGAATAGTGCATTCAAGCCGAAACCCCGAAATTCAACTTCTCCGAGCCATTTAAAGAAGAAATCCAAGATGTGAGATTTTCTGCAAGGAATGCCTCCATTTTTGTGAGAAACATTGATGAAATGAAAGAGTTCCAAGGTTGGGGCTTTTATAGAGGAGTAAAACACTATTCAAAGGACACGTGTCAAAATTCTGAGGGTTGCGGGAGAGGTGGCCGGCCGGCCACCTATTCTAGTAGGCCGGCCACCTTTGATTCACGAACTGGCCGCCGGCCACCCCTAGTCCCTAGCTGCAAAATGCTTTCGGCCATGCATTGGTCCTGTTTTGCCCCCCCCGGAACGAAGCTTGAAGCATTTCTGGGCATTGGGAACGTCGAAGGCCTCCATTTCTATCAGTTTCGGATACGTTCCATCATCCAGATTGTCCTCCGAAGTACACTTTGTTGTGTTTTTGCTTATCGAGTTGTTGTTTTGTTTATCGAGTTGTAAGTTTTGTCGAGCTGTCGTGTTTTGAGTTGTTACTTTTGGTTACACAATTTTTTAAGTCTTGTTTATTGAGTCGTTAACATTGTTGTACTTTGCTTATCGAGTTGTAAACTTGCTAAGATTCTGATCTTTCTTAGTAAGTCGGTTTGTTTTATTTGTTGCGTCGGTTCATTACCTGACCCGGTGAATATACAAGGCACATTTCCATTCAATTCCATTTGTGCAAAATGATGCGATGCGATGCGATGCTAAGAATTTCAAATACAAACATCTTTTCAAAAGCTGTTTCATTCCATCATGTTTTACAACAAATAAAGGTACAAGTTTTACAGAAAAAAAACTGCCTAACAAAATGTGCAAAGTGCTACAAACTACTAGCTAAAAAAGTAAAATAAAGCAGGAAATAACATCAGTATCCTCGGGAACGGGAAGGAGGAGGCCCTCTCATCCTCTTCTGTGGATAACCTCGCACCATCATCACCATCCGGATCAGAGCTGTCATCCTCCGGATCTCCCTCGGCCTCGCCTCCGCTCCCGGAACCAAGACCGGAGCCTCCCTCCCCAGGAGATGTCTCTGACACACGGTCTGCAACCTCCTCCTCCTCCCTCGACAATGGGTGCCCTGCGTCTGCGTGACGCCCTGCTCCTCGAGCTCCTCGGTAAGGCCTGGATGGCCCAGCTCCTCGCGGCCCAGTACCTCGAGTAGCGTCTAACACCTCGACCTCTCTGAGAAGGCCCTGATGGCCTGGCCCGCGACGGAGCATATACGGGAGGCATCTGAAAATCAAAAGTGCAATACATCAGTTCAAACATAAAAAGCAGGTGCAAGTACAGTATGTGAGTGGGGTGTGTGCCAGATGTGTTCTACACAAGTCTATCAGTGCAGCAGAATGCTCAAAACGATGTTAACAGAAATATGATAAATGCAAGAGAGATGAAGGGTACCTGGAAGCCCATGATGGACATCTGTGCCTCTCTACGCAGGACCATCCCCTCAAGTGAGGCCACCACCCGAGCATCTGGTCTATGTACTCCCGAGGTGGCTGCAGACACAAGCTCAACTCATCAATAAATAAGCAACTGCCAAAATGTCTGTGTGATAAATGAAAAATGGTAGAACATACCGGTGGTGAGTCAGGATCACTGACATATCTGTGACCAGGCATCGGAGGCTCCATAGGGATCGGAATCGGGGAAGTAGTCCCATACTGCCAACTCGTCAACTCAGTCGGCATATCTGGCCATCCAGGATGATCGAGAGTCGGAGGGATCGGAGGAATCGAACTGCCTCTACCTCTAGATGCACCAGCCCTGCTAGAAGAGGGGATGTCTGCAGCACGGGCACGACTCGAAGATGGTGCGCCAGTGGGCCTCAGTGGTGGAGCCCGTACTCCCGTCAAGGGGGCATCAGATATATGCGGCGATAGGTGGCGTAGTTCCCCTCAATGAGATGTAATAAAGCATCGCTGCCCTGCATGTCCCTAGTGACCTCCTCAGCAGATAGCCTGTCGGCAGTCCGCATAGTGGGTGGTGGCACAGCAGGGGGGTCCTGAGAATCATACCCCCACACCTGACGCTGAAACGTTCCCCCAGGAACCAAGCCCTGCCGACTGGTCCCTCAGCAGGAACCTATACTGGGAACTAGTCGACCCTCCGGGGTGCTGATTCTCGAGATCGTCGCCAAAGACTTGCCCAGGGTGCCAGGTGATCTGCGGATAACCAGTGTACAAATCAATCAGAAATCAAGAAATACAAAGCAGATCAAAGATGAAAATGAAAGGAACTGAGAGTTCTGAAATACCTCTGTCGCGCGCACGGTGTCGAAGTACTGTCGCAGAGAGAAGAGAGTCTCTCGAGGCCTCGATAGGTGCTCGCCCTCAAACATCAATGGAAACGGAGTCATAGGAGGTCCTGCCACCTCCATCTCCGGGGCTAACGTGGGGAAATATGCATATACCCATAGCTGAGAAAAGCAGTGCGGAATGTGAATACAAAGTGCTAAAGGCAGAATACAGAATGCAAAGTGCGCCGTGTGTGCAGTGAATAAGTAATGAGGAGCAAAAATGTAAATCAAGAGGACAGAATGTACCTCCCAGGCTCTCCAGTAGCCGCCGAGTAATGTCCCCCCGCCCACGAGAGACTGCGCTCATGTAACAATAAAGGGTAGCCAGGCCAGCGCCGCCCCAATCATACTGACCGACCTGTGATAGGTCTACCAGGCACTCAGAGATACACCGACCATGTTCCCTCTATCAGCAAACAGAGTGGTGCCAAAGAGGAACATGAGGAAACCACGGGATATACTGCTCGACCTCCTCGGGAGACTCAGGCTCCATCTGTGGCCGCCGGAAATGGGAAGAGAACCAAGTATACCGAACCCTCCCGGTACCTCTGTCTACAGGCGGGCGGGCCCCCAATAGATGCATCCAAGCAGCCTCCCACTCACTCATATCCTCGTCTAGGGAATGGGTCCACCGCCTACGTCTAGGTCGGTGAGTACAGCGAAGTCCAGTGGGGTCATAGTCATATCCCGGTGGCAGAGAAATGGAAAGAATTGGTGGTGTCCCACCATCTCTCCGCCAGAGCGGCAAACAATGTCCTGCTGATAAGACAGTGAGATAACCCCTGCAGAATGGTCCGAATCCTGCAAAGTCAACCAAGTCTCGACGGCTTCCGGGAGCTCAGCATACCACTCCCTCGCGGCTGTGGAGCCATATCCTCGTACTGTGCGCGAGAGCCAGCCTGCATTTAGAATGAATGCGTGTATCAAGCAAATGAAGTGAAATGAGCTGTGTGCAAATGAAGTGAAAATGAGCTGTGTGCAAATGAAGTGAAAATGAGCTGTGTGCAATTGAAGTGAAAATGAGCTGTGTTGCAAATGAAGTTATATCTGGGCTGCGTGTTCAGTAAATTTGTTGTTTGGGCTGCGTGTTCAAATTTCAGAAAAATCTGTGGGCTGCGTGTTCACTATATCTGGGCTGCGTGTCAGTAAATTTGTTGTTTGGGCTGCGTGTTCAAATTTCAGAAAAATCTGTGGGCTGCGTGTTCACTATATCTGGCTGCGTGTTCAGTAAATCAGGTTGGACTGTGTGTTCTACTCTTAATCAGTGGCTGCGTCACTTCGCCTTTTAAAAAAATCTGGCTGAAATGCTGTGTGTTCAGTAAATCAGAGTTTTGGGACTGTGTGTTCTACTCTTATCAGGGGCTGCGTGTTCACTTCAAATCTGGGCTGCGTGTTCAGTAAATCAGAGTTTTGGGACTGTGTGTTCTACTCTTAATCTGTGCGGCTGTGTGTTCATCATCAACTTGGACTGTGTGTTCAGAAAATCAGAGTTTGGGACTGTGTGTTCTACTCTTAGTCAGTATGTGCTGTGTGTTCACCTTCAGATTCGGGCTGTGTGTTAGACAATCAGTGTATGAGCCGCGATCAATGCTCAACTAATGTGTGTCGCGTGTTCACAGTCAATCAGTCAGTGAGCCGTGTGTTCAACAATTCAAGTGTTTTAACTACGTGTTCAAAGTGCAAACAAAGTACTATGTCATAAGCTACAACTGTGTGTTTAAGCATGGCAAAGCTACAAAATGCACAAGAATACGGAAAGTAAAGTAAAATACCTCTCGCGCATCATGAGAGAGGTGCTGCTCCGGCTCTCGCAGAAGAAGATCCCCTGGTACCCGATCGTTGAAATCGGTGAAATGACGGAAAACGGCTCGCGGAAGCCTATGTACCGCTGGAGCGTATCGATCGGGAATGAAAGGCCGACCCTCGGGGGCAATGCCATAATATCAAAATCATCGCCGGCACCCGGAAAACCTCCGCCGTGAGGAAAATGGCCTGCCATTTTGAGAAATCTGCAAAAAGGAGCAAAAATGAGCAAAATGAGCCAAAATTGGAAAAAGTCAACAAAAGTCAACTCCCGGGAAATAAAAAAGTCAACAAAAGTCAACCCCCGAGAAAATATTCCAAATATTGAAACAAACTTACCTCAGGTGTGTGAAAATGAGAAGAGAAGCTCCAAAATCAAATTTTAGTCGGCTCAAAGTGTTTAAATCTGAAGGATTCCGCGAAAACAACTTGCGTGGGAGGCCGAGGGACGCGTATAAAATGCAGATCTGAAAGAGAAAATGGCTTGGGAAGCAAGAGGAGAGAATTTCACACTTGGGGGTGTGATTTCGGAGGCAATGGGCAAGCATATATATAGAAATTGCCGAAAGACCAAAATGCCCCTGCTTTTGGCAGGTGGCCGGCCGGGCCACCTTTCCTGGCTGGCCGGCCATGTGCTTTTTCCCCCTGGCCGATGGCCTCTCCTAGGGCCAAGAGCTGGCCGACCATGGTCCCCACCCCCTCCCCTACCTCTCTGCAAATTTGAGGAAAATCGGAGTTCCCGGGACCTGAAAAAGTTTAAGAAAAGTGCACTTTCTGGCGCGAAATTGCTCCGTTGGAACTTTAGCTGCAATTTTTGACATGTGTCTCGTCATTATTCATCAAAATCAGAGTGTATCCTTTTTAAACATGTTGTGACCTTCCCGGGAGGTGAATCAGAGGCCGCGATCGAGTTGTCGTCGCCGAAATGCGCGTTTCCAACTCGTTGTTGCGCAACAAACGGGCACCCTGATTTGTGCTCATTTTGCATTTTTTTTTCATATACTTTGCATTCTCATGAATGTTTTGCATTGTCATGTGTGATTTCTTGGTGAACAATACTTCTATACTTGAGTATGCGTTGTCACGCACGTCCTTTTTTTCGCATTGCGATGATTGTTCACCCGCCGACACTGCGTGTGTCAGACTTTTGGAATCTTAGGAATCACATTGAATATATGTTGTTGGCATATTGTTCTTGTTGAATTTCTCTATTTGTGCAGGCACGATATTGTATGTACGGTTCATTTGAGGCTGGTGCGACCAGACGAATCGCGCAGGTATCGTATCTTCTCCGTGTGAGACGCGACGAGAATGAATGATTCTCCGCACTCCTAACTGCATGAAATGTAGTTGTTGCTTTGCATTCTTGCTTAAAACTGTTGCATCTATTTGTCAATACTTGCTTCATTACAGCTTGCTGCACTTGCATGATCATTTGGCTCTGTGCATGTCATTTGCATTTTGCCCCCTGCCTGCGGGCACGCCTGCGGGCACATTCTCTTTTATCTTGTATGATTGTCTAAGTCTTCGGCCTTGTCAAAAATGGGTCGTCTCTAGGCTTTGACATTCACTCCCGTCACTTCTTGACTTCCGAGTTCTGTCAAAGAGGGGCAACTGTAGACACCCCATTTTGACCGACCTTAAGACTCAGACGTCACCGATTGAGCGCTCGGTGATGTTGCATATCGTGCTCGTTCAGAAGTCAGAGTCGCGGCCGTGCGCCCTGCCTCCGGACTTCCGAATCCTCTTCTGTGCCTTGTCTCGGTTTGCGAAACCAGACTCGGTTTTTCTCTGTTTTCTTTCCTGAGGGAAGAGAGTAGTCCTGTAGACTATCTCTCGGTGGCCGTGCGCTACTTTTCGTGGCCGTAGGCCATTTTGCCCATTTCGGAGCCCGGTTCCCGGTTTTCGGAGCCGTCAGGCCGTGTGCCTCGGTTCGGACCGCCCAACCATCTCCGATTTCTCCGGTTTTTGGCAAGTGGCTCTGTTTTATCATTATGAAGAACACTGGGGCCCCTGATGCCCACTTCGTGGCCGTATTGCCACTTTCGGTGCTTATAGCCGGTTTTCGAGCCCCGAACCTCGCGGTTTGGCCCCCGAGCATTCTTTCGCATCGGTTTTCTCCGATTTTTGGCAAGTGCCTCTGTTTTATCATTATGAAGAACACTGGGGCCCCTGATGCCCACTTCGTGGCCGTATGCCACTTTCGGTGCTTATAGCCGGTTTTCGGGCCCCGAACCTCGCGGTTTGGCCCCCGAGCATTCTTTTGCATCCGTTTTCTCCGGTTTTTGGCAGGTGCCTCTGTTTTATCATTATGAAGAACACTGGGGCCCCTGATGCCCACTTCGTGCCGTATGCCACTTTCGGTGCTGATAGCCGGTTTTCGGGCCCCGAACCTCGCGGTTTGGCCCCGAGCATTCATTTCGCATCGGTTTTCTCCGAATTTTTGGCAGAACCTCTGTTTTTATCATTCTGAGGAACACTGGGGCCTCTGATACCCACTTCGCTGCTGAACACCACTTCCCGGTGCCTGCAGCCCATTTTCGGGACCCCGAACTGCGCGGTTTGGGCCCGAGCGTTCATTTCTCATTAGTTTTTGTTCAATTTGGCAGGTACCTCTGTTTTCAGCACCAGGAAGATCACTGGAGGGTGGGAGGCCAGCAATTATCCCAGATAACCAGTTTCGCTCCTTCCGGCGCCCGTTTTTGCTCACTTCCGGGCTAATGTTGAACACCCTAGGCCCATTTTCTTCCAACCAAAGCTACATATTTGTGATGAGGGCACATGGGAGGACCCTAAAAGTGCATGGTCGGCCAGCAATTGTGAGTTTCATTTTTGAGCCTCTCCTTCAGATGCAATGTTGTGACTCCTGTTTCAGTGTTGCCACATTCCGACCTTGGAACCTTGTTCTACACACATGGGAGGACACAAAAAGTGGTGGTCGGCCAGTAATTGTGGATTTCATTTTTGAGCCTCTTCTTCAGATGCAATGTTGTGACTCCTGCTTCAGTGTTGCCAGATTCCAACCTTGGGGCTTTATTCTACACACCTGGGGAGGACACCAAGGAGTGGTGGTCGGCCAGCAATTTTTTCAGTTCATTTTTTGGGCCATGGCCGGCCGCCAGGGTGAGTGGCTGGCGACCAGGTGGGGTGCCGGCCGGCCACCCCAGAAAATTACCTGGCCGGCCAGCTTTCTGCTTTCCAGCCCTT
>JAPPVO010004844.1:0-45948 GCA_030407325.1 Camellia japonica
GATTCAAGTGTTTAAACCACATGTTCAGGATGCAAGCAAAGTACTATGTCATAGACTAAACTGTGCGTTCAAGCATGGCAAAGATATGAAATGCACAAAAAATACAGAAAATGAAGTAAAATACCTCTCGTGCCTCGTAGGAGAGGTGATGCTCCGGCTCTCGTAGAAGTAGATCTCCGGGTGCCCGATCATTGAAGTCAGTAAAATGACGGAAAACGACTCGCGGAAGAATGTGCACCGCCGGGGCGTATCTCTCGGGGATAAAGGGGTGAACCCTCGGGGGCAGCGTCATGATATCAAAATCATCCCCGGCACCTGGAGGACCTCTACCATGAGGGAAATTACCCGACATTTCGAAAAATCTGCAAAAGGAGCAAAAATGAGCAAAAATGAGCCAAAATGGAAAAGTCAAAAAAGTCAACTCTCGGGAAATGGAAAAGTCAACAAAAGTCCACCCCCAAGAAAATCTTCCAAATATTGGGACAAACTTACCTCAAGTGGTGAAAATGAGAAAAGAAGCCCCGAAATCAAAATTTAATCGGTCCAAAGTGCTTAAAATCGAATGTTTTTGCGAAAACAACTTGCGTGGGAGGTTGAAACACACGTATAAAGTGTAGATCTGAAGGAAAAAATGGTTTGGGAAGCAAGGGGAGAAGTTTTCGCAGCTGTGGGTGTGAGCTCGAAGTGAATGAATGAGAAATATATAAAGAAAATGAGGTGAAAAGACAAACTTGCCCCCGGATTTGGGCAGGTGGCCGGCCGGCCACCTTTTCTGGCTGGCCGGCCATTTGCTTTTGAAAGATGGCCGGCAGCCTCCCCTTAGGCAACCAGCTGGCCGGCCATGTCCCCCAATGCTCACCTAGCTCTCTGCAAATTTTGAGGAAGATAGAGTTCCCGGGACCTGAAAAAGTTCAAGAAAAGTGTACTTTCTGGCGCGAAATCGCCCCGCCGGAACTTCAGCTGCAATTTCTGACATGTGTCTCATCATTACTCATCAAAATCAGTGTGTATCCTTTTTGAGCATGTTGCAACCTCTCCGGGAGGTAAACCAGAGGCCGCGATCGAGTCGCCTTCAACGAAATGCGCGTTTTCTTACTCGTTGTTTCGCAATAACACGGGCACCCTGATTATGCTCGTTTTGCATTGTTGTGCACATAACTTGCATTCTCATGAGCATTTTGCATTGTCATGCATGTTTTTTTGGTGTACCGTACCTCTGTGCTCGAGCATGCGTTGTCACGCACGTTCCTTTCTTGCATTGTGGTACATTACTCGCCGACACTGCGTGTGTCAAACTTTCGGAATCACAGGAATCACATTGAATATATGTTGTTAGCATATTGTTCTTGTTGAATTTCTCTTTTTGCAGGCACGATATTGTATGTACGGTTCATTTGAGGCTGGTGCGCCAGACGAATCGCGCAGGTATCGTATCTTCTCCGTGTGAGACGCGACGAGAATTGAATAATTCTCCGCATTCCTAACTGCATGAAATGTAGTTGTTACTTTGCATTCTTGCTTAAAACTGTTGCATCTATTTGCGAATACCTGCTTCATTACAGCTTGCTGCACTTGCATGATCATTAAGTTACATCTGGCTCCGTGCATATCGCTTTGCATTTTGCCCCCTTTGCCTGCGGGCACATATCTCTGTTCATCTTGTATGATTGTCTAAGTCTTCGGCCTTGTCAAAAATGGGTCGTCTCTGGGCTTTGACATTCACTCCCGTCACTTGTGACTTCTGAGTTCTGTCAAAGAGGGGCAACTGTAGACACCCATTTTTGACCGACCTTTAAGACTCAGACGTCACTGATTGAGCGCTCGGTGATGTTGCATATCGTGCTCGTTCAGAAGTCTCAGAGTCGCGGCGTGAGCCCTGCCTCCGGACTTCCGAACCCTCTTCTGTACCTTGTCTCGGTTTGCGAACCAGACTCGGTTTTCTCTGTTTCTCTTCCCAAAGGGAGGGAGAGGTCCTGTAGACCATCTCTCAGTGGCCGTGGGCTACATTTCGTGGCCGTAGGCCATTTTGCCCATTTCGGAGCCGTCAGGCCGTGTGCCTCGGTTCGGGACCGCCTAACTATCTCCGATTCCTCCGATTTTTGGCATACATCTTATTTACTCCCTTTTGAGGGACACTGAGGTTTGAGAGACCCACTTCGTGGCCAGATGCCACTTTCGGTGCTTAACAGCCTATTTTCGGGACCCCGAACTGCGTGTTTTGGCCCCCGAGCATTCGTTTTGCATCAGTTTTCGTTCATTTTTGGCAGGTACCTTTGTTTTATCACCAGGAAGGTCACTGAAGGGTGGGAGGCCAGCAATTGTCTCAGCAATCAGTTATGCTCCTCCGTCGCCCTCCGACGCCGTTTTTCTCACTTCCGAGCTAATGTTGACCACCCTAGGAGCATTTTCTTCAAGCCCAAACCACATATTTGTGTTGTACACACATGGGAGGACCCTAATATCACATGGCGGCCAGCCAGTAACTCAACTTGAACCTTTTGAACCCCTTCTAAAAGTGGCCTATTCTCTCTTCTGTTTTAGAGTTACCAATTTTGAACCCAGGTTGTTGTGATGAGGAGACCTGGGAGGACACCAATATCTGGGCCGGCCAGAAAATCTTCTTGAGCCTTTTGCCCCTTGGCCGGCCGGCCATAGGTGGTGGCCGGCCGGCCACCTGCAACAAAAACAGCAGGCCGGCCATGATCCTTGGGGGGAGTGCCTTGCAGCTGTATAGCTTTTTCCCCCAAAATATCTGATTTCGGGGGACTTTTGGTAGAGAAGGGAACTTAATCCCATAACCCTACACATTTTCCCTCAATTCCACCACCATCCTTGCATACACAACAGCAGCTCTAGCTCTCCCTCAAAGGTTAGAAGACTTGCTTTGAGCACCTAGATACATATCTCTCCATTTCTCTCTCATTTTCTCAAGTTTTGGTACCATTTTTCATCACTACCAAGCACCACCATCACCACTCCATTTCCAGCAGCAAGGAGAGGTTTTTCAGAGGCTTAGAAGCAACATCCCTTGGCCCAAGAGGTAGCAAAGAAGTGATCTTCAAGGGTAAGACCATTTTCCCTCTTTTGTAGCACTTTTTTTGCACCATTCTTCTACCCTATTTTCTTGCTGTTTTAGGCTCCGACCCTAACTGAAAGGGTCATTTTTTTGAGCCATTCTTCATGTTTGTTTAAGGGCTCAACCTTGTTTGAGCCCCCCATTTGGTACTTGCTTCAATACCTCTTTGTATGCCATTATTTTGCATGGTATTTCTAGTCTATGTGTGATCTGTTTTCGAGCATGATATAAACTGTGAGTTGGATTATTTTGAGCCCCTCTAAAACATTTTAGAAGGGCTCAACACTGTTGGGGGCCTCCATGTTATACTTACCATTATACCCCTCTTTGGCCCCCATTTTTGCATGCTTTATTAGGCTTATCTAGCTTCTGTTTTCGGCCATGATCAGAATTGAAAGTGGTTATATTTTGACCTTCTTGGAATGTTTCATTAAGGGTCCTTGGTCATTTGATGTATATTTAGTCTACTTCATGTTATAGCCTCTTGTTGGCCTTAATCTTGCATTGCATTTTTAGCATGTTTGCATACTGATTTGAGGTTTGTCATCTACTTTAAATGTTCATATTTTTAGCCCCTCTTCAGTGTTGTAGAAGGGTATTTTTCCATTTGGGCTTTTCATCTACCACTTGCTTCATGGCCTCCCTTGCGGAGCCATTTTTGCATGCCATCTTAGCCCTATTTGTGATTGCTGTTTGGCCTCGTTTTGTACTGTAAAAATGTGACTTTTGGGGCTGTCTTGCTTCTGCCTTTTCATGTCATGTATCAATTATGCATGTATGGTATAGCTGTAGGCCATTTTGTGCATTGAAATCTATGTTTTGGGATCATTTCATGCATCGGGTATTACTTCGCCTCATTTCGGGGCTGTTTTGCCCCTCATTTTGCCACTGTTTTTTGCATGTTTGCATATCATATTCCATGTCTTTGCTATGTCTCATTAGAGTGGCATTTCGGTGCCTGAGGGTCCGTTCTCGGTTTGCGTGCCCGCGGGCACGCATTTCGAGGTATCTTGTTTTCATCTGATGGCCTTCTATGTGAGTGTGGCTGAGGTTCTCTCATGTTGGTGTAAGCCCATTATTGCATTGCGTATGCCATTTCACCCATAGCATTGTGTATGCCCGGTTGTATATTACCTCGTATAGCGTGTATGCCATTCCATGACATTGTGTATGTTAGGGTTGCATATTAGCTACATTTCATGCATATCATGCATATCGCATCGTGTTCGGGATAGGAGTTAGCCCGGGCACAGGAAACGAGGCACGTTTCGTACTCCGAGCGACGAAACGGGTCTCAATTCCCAGGTCACCGACGCTCCGGATTATCCATGATGGAGTTAGTTTTATTGTAGCATTCATGCGCATTCATCCATATTAAGTTGTGCAATTCGACTCCTCGGCCATCATGCATCGATATGCGTGATTGGTGGCACGAGGATCGAGGCATGCATATATTTGTGAAATACATTGCTATGCCCCTTTCCTGCTCTCTGTTGCAGCAAAATGGAGAATCAGCAACTTTTCGGAGTCTGGCACGCATTTTGAGAAACATTACAAATTGAGGCTAATTGGGGCATCCCAGTGGATTTCCGCGCAAGGCAGCCCAAACATGCAGCATTCGTCAGAATCAAGGCAGTTCCTGGCTTGCATGCCAGTTTACAGTTTTTCTTAGTTAATTTGTTAATTAATTAGGGATCTGTATATTATGTGGATTGTATTATGCGGACTGTCTTATTCTTTCATTTGGGACTGTATTATTTATTCGGACCCTCTGCGCGATGGCATAATTGTAATAAGTGTGGGTGAGTGTGATGCATGTCTTCCAACCCCACGTCTTTCTTCCCTTTTATTTACTCGCTTATGATGGTTAGATTAGTATTAGGCATATTTCAATTAACATACAGTATGATAGCATGTTTGCATCATTCATCTGTTTTGCACGCACCGGGCTCGGCGCATCATACAAACTGCATTTGTATTTCAATTCCAAATTGAATACGTGTTAGTTGTAGCATTCCATATGCCATGTTTAGAATAGCCGAGCCTGCTATAGTTGCATCTTTGCATGTGTTGCATTAGGCAATTCTGTGTATTTAGGATCATGCATGATTTCTAATCAGTTTCTGTTTTTGGCTTGGAGTACTCGGTGAGTTTTATGCTTTAGCATCCTTGCATGCGTGTGAGTGTTGACATGAATAGCATGCTTACCATGAGGCTATGTGCTTATGTGATATAACTGCCTTGAATGCCTGTGGGTGAAGGTTGGGTTATTTGAATTGGGACAATGCATCGATTGTTTGTTTTAAGCCCACTAGATAGTGGCAAAATCATGTTTTCTAAGCCCACCTGAGGGTGGCAAATCCACGTCTTAGCCTACCTGAGGGTAGCACCATCAAACCATTTTCAAACAAACAAACATGAAATGTTTTGTTCCAATTCAGGCGACTCAGTCTATACTTGTATGCTGTGCGCATCACATAGTAAATCTAGGCTAATAACCGGAATAAGAACACACAATGTTTTCAAAAATAGATATCATGGTTAGTAGAGGCCGGTCTTTGACCGGGCGAGAGGGGGGTGCTCACGAAGTGACCTTCCCCAATCGTACCCAAGTTCCCGAGCCGAGGCAACTTTGGTGATGACGGACACGTGGCCTTTGGCACCGAGTCAGGGTTTCCTAAATTTTCCATTTTAAAAACATTTAGGTGGCGACTCTGTATCTGGCGAAGCAGTCCATGTTTGGCACTTCTTTCAAAAAATCTGTTTTCAAAACGATTTGCCGGATTTGGACTCTTTGGTTCAAGATTAAGAACCGTGACATTTGAGTCCTTCGAACTGTAGTGACCCCAATATGGACGGAACGGGACTTAACCCTCCCGGATGCGTTCGGGGACGTCCACAGGCAGCCTTTCAAACCAGGTTAGACGTAGGTCGCCAAGGCTGGATGGGAACAGCATACACATTAGAGCCTCGTTCCACCGGTATACTGCTATAACCTGGCGAAAATGGCTTAAGTGCATGTAGGGGTCTGACTTCCCTTCATAAATAGTGAATTTGGGCTGATGGAAGCCCGAAGGTAGTGGTGCGTTCTCTATTACCGGAACGAACGACGAGCTCTGTAACCTTGCTAATACTTTATCTGTTGGTTTGTAAGTAAGGCGCGGCATTGGCATCCCTACCTCGACACTTCCATGTGTCTTGGGGGCCAATCGCTGCAGGGTTGAAACTCTGTGTGGGTCGCGAGCCCTGGTATCCTCCCTCTGTCGGGCCCTTTCTTCGAGCATTGTCCGTAAGTCCGCTGACCTAGGCAACTCCGTGTGCTTAGATGTCGTTTGGTGCGTGTGTGAGGGGTAATAGCTGCTTCTCTCTGTATATGACCTTTCAGTCCTCGTTCTCTCAGACCTGGAGTGACAAGTCCTGGAAGTCCTCGATTGAGTGCCGCTTGTTCTAAGGCTCCTGCTTTCCGCTCACGATGGTGTGGTATGTCTGTCACGATCTTCCGAGTAGCGAGGGGGCGTGTTACCTTTGCGCTCCTCTCCTGTCGCCACCCTTTTCCCTTTTATCTGGCGCTTCATAGTCTCCATGTTTGCCGCCATCCTCCTTATTAACTCGTCTTGCTCCCTCACGCGATCCTCCAGAACTTGAGGATCCAGCCTTCGCCTTTGTCTTTCAGGACTTTGAGAGCGACGGGGGCTACTGCCCCGTCTCTCCCTTGCGTCCCTCCGAGAGTTTTGTCGCTGGGGTTCTAAATCCGCCATTGGTGGGATAGAAGGTAAGCTTTCGTGCCTCCCACCCCCTCCGGGGTTTGCCCATCAATAATAGAGTGCGGCAAATCTTCATTGTGCACCATTGCTTTCAACTAGAGAGAAAAACTCGATCAAAAGGTTTCGTTCTTTGTGAAATTCCCACAGACGGCGCCAATTGTACGAGCATGAAATAATTCTTCTCGTATGATCATGTTGATCAAGTTTGCGCTCCTCCAAACGTCGTCGCTTTACTTCTTAAAAACACAAACGTGAGCTAGCCAGTGGGTGTGTGCTGGAAACCTCTCTGATGCCTAAGTCAGCAAATAGACAATAGACAAAAGTTTTGTGTATTTGAGAGTTAAAATTGTGATACCTATACATAGGTCCTGCTACGAGTTTTTATAGATTATGCTTGGCACCATCCTAGTAGGATTCCAACTCTTCCTGTAAAAGTCCTCCTAGGAATCACACACCCTACTCACTACCAACCAAGTGAGATGGTTTGCACAATCCTAGTAGGACTCTACTTTCCTTAGCAGAGTCCTCCTAGGAGTCAGAAAGGTAATGCTCCCTCTACACCTTTTCCACTGCTTAATTAAGGGAGATAACTTTACCATGATAGAATACTAGTACGACTGAGCTAACTTACGCCACCCGACATACTCAATTCGGCACTTACATGGGCAATGCTTAGCTCGGTCCTCGCCTACCTATATCTCGATTGGGACTGCTCAAACTAAGCTAACTGCGGTCGCCTCTGACCGAACTAATAGCAGTAAGGCCCAATCACTTCGGCCCATAGCTCAGCCAATTACTAAACTTGGACGCAGCTCGGCCCTAGTTCACAAAATCTCCCTCTCAAATATGATTAATTATACTACTTGTAGTTACTCTTTTCAAATTAAAGTTGATTAAATTTTACCTTTTCTCAACTATGTCAAATGAAAAATTAAATGGATTGGTAATTTTATCCATAAAAAATGATTTAGCTTATAAGTTGGTTTATGTGAATCAGATTAGTAATTTTACAACTAAAAATGTCAAAAGAATAATGTTTAAGTGATTTTTATTACAGTTTATTTACTTTTTATTTAATACTTTAGTTTAGATTATTTTGGTCATTTTTCTTATTGTAAACTTTAATGTATATTTAAGTAAATTTTAATAGACATATCTACTAGAAGTAACATTTTTACGAGTATTGTCAAATACCAAAAAAAATGAACACGTAATTTTAAAAAAAAAAATATGTATGAAATGCCTCATGTCTAAAGTTCACTTGAAGTCTCAAAAAAGTCACAGCCGGCCCTAATTTAAGAATGATTTAAATCCTTAAACCATCCCATTAATTCTATTTTGGGTTTAAATCACAATTATTAATACAACCAACATTGATCTACAATTTTGAAATCGTGTGCAGAATAAAGACGGAACATGACATGATGCTTAAATTGGATTCATTAGAAACAATTTAATAAAATTTAGAAGTGTTAAGACTTTCTTTCCTCATCAAATTAGAAAGACCATTACTTCAAGACAAACTATAATTATAAGATTCCTCAAAGAGACACTTTTTGACGAAAAAGTAGAGTGTTTGGACATCAACTAATACTACTACCACACGAGAAAATGTCACTTCCACTATAAATAAAGTATAAAACATAGGATTGGTTAATAACAATTTTAAGAGTTATTTATAAAAAAATATAAAAGAAAGTCATATATTTCAAAAAAAATTTATACGTTTTTTACATTTCAATATATTTTTGACACTAATAATAGCTTTAAGGATTGTTTTTAGTATTTTTAAAATAAAATAAATAGTGAAAAGGATAGAATTATTATTAATTAATTTTCTTTTTTGTACAACTAAGGAACGAGGCCCTAAAAACCTAACCCGGAACCCAAACCTTCAAGGCCCACTTGCATTATTCCATGAACAATGCCAGGCATAAGATCCAATATCCAAAAGCCGAAGGATCTGACCCAAACAAGCTACTAAGAAAATCTTGTGGCGATGATGTTGGAAAATGAAATTAGTTTTTTTCTTCAAATTAATGATAAGGAAAATTAAAGAAATAAATTAGTTTAGTTTATCTCACTACCAATAATTTAATTATTCAGATCTTCGGTCTCCTTCCATGCAATCATTTTATCTCTCTTTGAATTTTATGTTTCTTTAGGACTCAAATTCAACTCTTACTAGGTGTTATCAATTTTTTGAGGTTATGCCTGTAGGCTCTGCCTGAAATTTGCCCCGATCCACGTGGAGAGGGCGCTTTGCATAGATCTCTAGATTAGTTGAGGTGTGCGCAAGTTATTAAAAAAAAAAAAAAAATTTACTTACATGAAAATTCAAGAATGCCACATTAAATGACTTGTTACAATTATGCATGCAGCCAGTGTCATAGTAGACATGCAATTTTTCTGTAATGTCTTGTATATCCACATGCTTCACTTAAATATAACACGAGGGGAGTTTAATGAGATCGTGTCCAAAGGCACATGGTTTTGTCTTACAAAAAATAATTTACACTCTGCAAAATTGGAATTATATATTTATACGTATTCCTGAACAACCAGAAAACGAGGGTGGTCTAATACATTATGATAAAGTGCACATATATACTAATATAATAGAAACAAAAATTCTACAACCATTCCTTCTATGATAATCATGCAGCAGGATTGAAATGAACTGACCAATCGGGGCCGGCTAAAAAAATTAACTAGGTACCCAGAATTTCATTTCAAGAATGTAGATTAAATTTTCTTGTTGCGAAGCCACTCATAAAAGAATCTTAAATTTAAAATTTAAATTCTGAGTGGTTTCTCAAAAAAATAAAAATAAATTGGAAATTTTTTTTTTTCAAGTCAATTTTATGGACCCTAATAAATAGTGTATAGTTGTTGCTCCGATTCCGATTGGTCCCTTCATTCATCACATATGTTGAAAGATAAGTTGATCCTATACCTAATTAATCCAGGAGGTTACTCAAATTAAGATTAACGTTACTCGGAGGTAGTCACTACTTTGCATTATAATAGGAAAAAGGTCCGCTCCAAACCGAATTTGGTGATTTAATTTGTACAGATTTAGTCTCCACCACGTAAATTATTAATTAATATAAAAAATAGATTAATTGAATATCAACAGTTATATAATTAGATCATATTTATTTTTTAGAAAATAGACAATTTATTCTTCAAGTCATATGTACATATTCTTAAAACAAATTTTATCTAATTATATGATTACTAATATTTGATCAATTTAATTTTTTGTATGAATATTTTATTTAAAAAGTGTAAAAAATAAATGATTGTGATTATCAAAATAAAACTTGGAGAAAGCCCACAGCTCATGAACTGAACTTTCTAGTCCAATTAATGAATTCGATGAAAGTTAATCTCTCATTGAAAAAAAAAAACTAGTAACACTATCCAAAAAAAATAACAATAATAAATAATAAATAAAGCAACTGAGAAATGGGTTTTTTTTCCAAAAAAAAACAATCCTTTATGCAGTCAATTGGTAATGGTACTCATGAGGGGCTTATGCCTTTACAGCTTTGGCTACTTAACTTGCATGGTCAGATCAAACTACCGGTCCTACTTGTAAAAAATCAAAACAAACAGCTCTCTCATGTGTGCATTTAAGGCCAAGCTGCAGCTTTCCAATGCAAATCCTGCCCTCAGATTTTTCCACAGTATATATGGCCTGGTGGGGTTTTTTTTAAGTTAAAAGCATTTTTATCTTAATTTTTAAATAATTAATTTTTTTTAATTTATTTAAGATATTTCTGTCTAATAAACTATAAATAAAAGTTACATCAAACAATTTGACACAAACTTTTAAATCAAAATAAGCTATCATCCCCTTCCAAAAACTATAACAAACAATCCCTATGTATCTGATAAAAGAACATTTATGAGCCAAGCCCCGCCGAGTCCAGCAATATCTCAAAGGAAGGAAGGAAAGAAAAAAAAAGGCGCTAACTAAAGTGACTTTGCTCACCCAAAGGGGTATCATGTGACCATACCATTGCTGTAACTTGTAACAACACAACATTCACTTTCTGTTTTGGTCTCTCTCATCATCATTTCCATCTTTTTGGTGGTAGATTTTTAGACCTCATCGAATAGCCTTTTTTTTTTTTTTTTTTTTTTTTAAATTTTACATTTGGCCTAATTAATAGTGGGTACAGTGCATATTTTATTAAAAAAATGTTACAAATCATTTATATATTTATTAATGTGAATCCCATTAATTTGTGTAAAAAAATGAGATAAAAGATAGTCACTCTATTAAGTTGTTTTTTTAAGCCTTGTCTGTTTTGGAAAGTAAATTTAAAGCCAGTTTTTGTTTTTTGTTTTTTTTTTTTTTTAAAACGTTTAAAAAAATGGAGAGGTAATATGATTCAAAAAAATTAAAAAATCAAAAAAAACTAACTTTTAACTCAATAGTCAAAATAGGCCTTATTTTACTTCATATAGTCTTAGTTTGTTGTAACAGAATTTAATAACAGAACTGGATAAGATGCTTTCGCATATTAATTTTATGATAATTTTTTACTAGTGTAAAACCCTAAATATTATTGTGCAATGAGTGTGAGTTGACTTTTGAGCATTGTTCGCTCACACAAGTTACCCTACCAACTAGGAAATCTAGTGCATAATCTTTTCGGGTCAAAATATTGGGCAGGAAAATGATACATTATCCGATTAAATAAGTGGATTTTTACTAAACCGAGTGATGTAGATTTTGTTGGGTGCTGTAAAGATTGTGAGTAATCGGTGATCCTGCCCACCTACCAAATTTCAATGGATAGCTGTCATGTAAGGTTGGTTTCGAGTTAGATCAATTTTCGGACCCAACAACATACTCTTTAACCTATTATTTGATGCGTTATGGGACTGATTTAAGGGACCCACCTTGCATGTATTATTATACTGATGTATTGATACCTTCAAAATTTAGTTTCCAGAAATATCTATGATTTGGTAGTCTCTTTTCTAAGATTATATTTGGATAATGTATTTGGTAAGAAATTTATAAAGAAAAAGAGAAAAAATAGTTGAAATAATGACTTGGTGGTTAAAAAAAATTAATTATTCTCCATTGGCTCCATCGGGTTTTGTTGTTTTGCAAGGAGTATTAATTTTTGTTTGGGCATTCAAAAATTAAAAAAAAAATTATGTACCCAAAAAAAATATTTTAAAAATTAATTGCAATTTGAATATAATGTAAATTTAAATTTGGTGTATGTGGACTACACACATAATGAATTTAAGTCATGTTTGTTTGGATTAGCTTGAGATTGGATTAATAATCTAATAAAATGCATAATTTAAAATTTGGATTAGAAAATTGGAGTTGAGATTAATAGTCCATCTAGACAAAGGGATTGATAATGTTAATTCAATCTAATCTAATCTGCTCCAACAAACATGGCCTTAATACATACACATTTTAAATTCTAAATATTTTTCTTACTTTATTTTTCATAGGTAATTTTGCTATTTGGAAATTTATCCTATGGAAATCATTGCTTTGGATTATGATTTATGACAAGTTGGCACATTGTAACAAACTCAAGAAGATAACTGTAAATTTGAGGAACTATATATGCATCTTGGGGAAGTCAGTATTTCAAAAACTGATAGAAATTAAACAAAATGATAAATGATGGTGCTTGTAAACACATCTCTTACTCTTAATTAATTACTATTATATTAGATTTAAAAATCTCGAAACACAATTAAAAAAAAAAAAATTTGAGGACATAAAGATCTATGATGAGAAAGGGAATTAAGTGCAAGTATGTGAAGGCAACATTTCTTTACCAGCATGTTTCGCATTCAATCCAGAGTATCTAAGAATCTTTCAAGAATCAATCTGGACATTGTAAATTAGCCTGTGAATCTTTCAGAGATAAACACACATTTCATATTATTTTATGATCCCAATCAAGATTTTGAAAGCTAAGAAAATAAAATCAAGAGAAAGGGATTTTATTCTTATACATATATAATGCATATTGCTTAACAATTTGCCATTTCACAGTGCTACATGAGCACTAAAATGCTTAACAATTAAATAATTATCAGACCATAAAATTACTCTTCATGTCAAGGCCTAGACCAAAAAAGCAACAAAAGATACAAATTGAGTTTTTTTATAATAAAAAAAAAGGGCCCAAAATAAGAATTAATTTCTCTAAAACAATTCTGCATCTTCATCAAATGAAAAGTCAGTCAAGTCTTCTTTGATCCCTTGAACAACACCTTCATCAAACAACCAATTCTCAAGCATTGACAATGGCACATGCATACCAAGATCTGGTTTACTTTCCCCTTGAAGAAGACTAGCCTCAGGTGACATAGATTGAGAAAAATCAGAATTTGATGAGTCCAAGGAATCAAAACCGAAGAGCGATTCAAATGCCTCAGACAAATCAATACCACTATTGTTTGGAACACTTAAAGTCTCTTCACAAGACATAGAATTCTGAGTACTTGAAGAGTTTGCCTGAGCTTGCTTTGGTGAATTTTTCATCCACCCTTTTAGCAATCTAGCTATGTTCTCAGTGCTTGATGCATAGGTAGATCCTTGGGTTGTTGGTTTAGTATAAGAGTAATACCCATTAGAGGGCTTCAATTCAGGTACAATCAGGCTTGGTTTCTCCAAAGACAAGGCTTCATGTAGGGCTTGTTTGGCCTTGTTGATATCAGTTTGTAGCTTTTTCTCCCATTGACCCCTAGAGATTGAGTGTGAGGTTGAGAACCCAACTTTAGAGTGATGATCATCAAAGGCTTCTTGCTCTTGAAGCTTCTTGAGCTTCTTCTTCAAATGGGTATTCCAGTAGTTTTTAATGTCATTGTCGGTTCTCTCGGGTAAGTAAGAAGCTATGGCAGCCCATCTGCACAAAAACCAGTGACATTACATTACATTAACACACTAGAAACCAAATCGGAACTCCCAAACATTCAAAGCTACAAAAGGGCACAGGATCCTAAATTTCTGCCTCTCTAGAATCTTAAAATATGCGATCTTTTGTCCCCTTTTATATAGCATTCTCTGTCTCCTTGAATCTTATTAGGTCATAAATAATCTTAGGAACCAATAACATGTAAGGATTAGCCTTTCTAAAAAAAAAAACACGTAGGGAATAGAGAATGAGGCATATAAGGGAACATGTAATCTTGATTCAAAATAAACAATCACAGTTATAGACTATAGTCATTAGATCATGCTTTAGGATTTTCAAAATTATGATTATTGTGAGCTTGTACGTGTCTTATGTTGATCCAAAAAACTTGTTAAGTGTTTTAAATCGGAGATTCGAGGACAGAAGATTCTTAACCAAAAAATGACGCTACAACTAAGAGAGAGAGAGAATGAGAGAGAGAGAGAGAGAGAAGGGGAGGGGGGGTACTTGTTGCCTAAAAGAGCTTGAAGTTGGATGATGATCTTCTCTTCATGATCTGTGAAGCTACCCCTCTTGATCCCTGGCCTGAGATAATTAGCCCATCGAAGCCTGCAACTCTTACTGCATCTACGCAACCCTGACATACCCATGAACACACATGTACAACAAACTCATCAGTTAACAGTTTCTCTCTCTCTCTCTCTCTCTCTCTCTCTCATTGATGGTTTTTCTTCAATGAACACACCAAACCAGAACAGTACTATAAACCCACCGACGAAGCAAGTAGATGAAATGAAACTCAAATGTAGAAAAACATTTAACGAGGAGTGGAGAGAGAGAGAAACATGTGGTATACCTGTATTGGTAGGAACAGCCCTCCAATTCCCAGGACCATGTTCTTGAACATAAGAGACTAACATGATATCTTCTTCAGGAGTCCACGGTCCTTTCTTCACTCCCACTTTATCACAGCATGGTAACCTACCCATATCACCTCCCCCTTTGTTTTCTTGTGAAATTTGTGTCTTTGTTGTGTTTCTTCAATCAAAGTCTTCTCTCTATATATATCTCTTGCTTGTTTTATTCTTTATGAAAAGCTGAGACAAGGGTCTTAGTGTTACCCTTATGCAAAGGTCGTTGTTGATCTATATATATATATATATAAATTTAAGAGACACCCTATTTTTTGAGGACGCTGACCTAGAAAAAGCAAGAGGGGTACATAAAGAGTCAAAAGGGGGTTTTGACAGCAAGAGCATTTACTGAATGGGGTGTATTATATATGGGTACCTAAAGTCAGCTTTCTCTCTCTCTCTCTCTCTCTGCGTGCCTCTTTTTGCATCACCGAATACCGCGTGGCATTCAATGTGGTTGCTTGCTTGCACTCTCTGCAAGAGAGAACCCTAATTTGATGTCTTACACGGGTTTAGATGCTGTAGTAATTGTAAATCCAAGTCTGCTCTGCTCACAATCATCATACATATATGAAACTTCCTTGTAACTTGTTGCTAGCTTTTCATGGAGTAATTTTCCAAGAACTATACTTGGTCAACCACAACCATTCACTGTTTTTAATTTTATTTTTTTCTAATTTAAAAACATTTTTAACTAATGAATCATTGAAACTTTTTTAAAGGAATAATCTCAAGATATAATTCAACAAAGAATGTGATTGTTTTGAAATATGAGAATTGAGTGATTTAAGGATAAAAGATCCAATGCTTACCCATGCCATATCAGATCATATGAGAAATTAGGACATGTTTGTTTAGGTAGATTTGGATTTGAGATTGAAATACATAATTTAATAAAATACACAATTTCACATCTGACTAAAAACATTAGAATCTGAACTAACAGTTTATTCAAACACAATATTTTTATATATAGAAGACTATTGAATACATAAAATGAGGGATCAGGGAGATTCATACTCATTGACTAAATTATAAAGTTGCTATGATTTTGTTAATTATTAGTTTGGGAAGTTTAGAATAAGTGCACTTTTTGACTTTTCTTGTATTATGTGTAGAAAAAGTAGAGAGGAGATGTTGATTGATGTGACCCAAAAAAGATAAAAAGATGAAATAAGTGCACTTATATTGAGATGCCAAACTTGGATATAAAATAAAATATATAATTAAAATTAATTGATAATGTCAAAATTAAGAGTTTTAAAAATGTTAAACCCATCAAATTCAATCCTTCAAAACAACACAAACTAGGGAAGGTTTGACTGATAATGTAGATCAGAAAGATCTATGGCTTGTATGGGACAGCGGTCAAGTGACGAAGACGAAGACTCGATCATGCATGGCCCGTCAAATGGATGAACTTGAACATACATACATACTACATATTATTAGGAAATTATAGACTATTCTCAGAGTAGTACCACCTGTCCGTACTTTTAATCAATCATAATTTATTGTCTCCCCATATTTCTCAATCGCCTAACATAATATATCACCTATATATCTTCTCTACCAATCATAATATTATAAAATATTACATGTCTATACTCTAAAATTATTGAATAATTACCCATATTGTTATAGGAATCCAACGCATTGATCATGTAAGTGGGCCATGATTCGGGACCATTTATTAATTATATCCGGCGGTGGATATTAATTTTTACGTCAACCTTATGTAGAAATATCCTCAAAATGCATTTTTAAAAGAACAAATAAGTTGAGGAATTTCGAACATATATAATCTTTTGGGTAGTTGCCAAAAAAAAAATCAGTTTTTTGGCTTTTTAACTTTTTTAGTCAAAAAAATCAATTTTTTTATCCAAAATAATCTCATTTTTTGCCAAAAAAAACTACTTAAAAAAGTTCAAAAGCCAAAAAGTCAACTTTTTACCAATTTCTCAAAACACCACATAAAATCAATCAAAGAAATTAACAATAATATATTATGTTAATCATTGTGTTTATTTCATGGTATGTTAATGATTTAAATTAATAAAAAAAAAATTACATATAATACAAACAATGTATATTATAGGAAAAATTATCAATAAGTGGCTGTTTCAAAAATTTATTGCATTTTCATTAAAAAAATTATGTTTTTAAATATCAATATTTATAAATTTTACTACTTATTTATAATTATTTTTACCCTGAAGTGAAATTTACCCTATACTATAACATGATCCATTATATTATTCATTGTTATTTTTTAATTTTTATAATTACGTGTTTAGACAAACTTATTCGCACCTCTCAACTAATTTCAAATTTTAAAATTAACAATTGGACAAACTTTTAATAGTCCCTTAAATTGACTCAAACTCAAAATTTTAAATTTTATTCTCACATCTTTACTTACTCAACACATACAAAACTCTCATGTTAACAATTTAATTGTCAAATTTTAAAAAGTAAAAATTAATTTCATCACATTCTCTCCTCTCCGTCTTGTTGATGATGTGGACCAACTCCTCTATATATGCGCTTCCAAATAACAAATCTTTATGGGCTTGTCTCCCTAATCAAGTGTAAGTAAGTAGCATCTTGTCATTATGAGATAAAGACCTTTCAATCCCTCTCTTTCAATTACAATTTAGTAATATTATAAATTAAGACTTAATTATTTAAAAATTATTTAAAATTATTATCTTATAATTTAGATTTATTATACACATAAATCTCACTTTACACAAATTCAATATCAACTACACAACTTTCATTCAAAAATAAATTCAAAATATTTAACTAGAGTTCACAGCATTTTTCATTACAATTGTGCGTCCCCCTTGCTCTCAGCCATTTCTCCTTCCTCTCCTAATTCAAAACACTCCCCACTGCGAGTGTGTTTGTCTTTCTTATGCTCAAATTCAATCCCTCATTTTGCCGGGATATAAGAAAATAATGACTATTTTTAAAATTAGAATTACATTTTATTTTTTAAAATAAATGTGATTTAAATATATAATTATTGATATTTAATTATCTTATTTTTTTATATAAATATTCTACTAAATAAATCATAAAAAATGATCGAGATTGATCTTAAAATGAACTCACCAAATTTAAATATTTTCTCAAATTAAATGACAAATTTAATTCAATCTCTAAATAAAATATTAATAAAATCATCAAAACATTATTTATTGCGTGTATATATATATGTGAAAAACATTCAAACTTATCAGAAACACATTGATTGTGGTCCAGCATGAGACCACTGATGGCACACCATGTGCTACCTGATCTGCTGCTACGTAGGTTTCATGAATAATTTTCAAAAAGGTTTTAAAAAACAATCTGATCAATATTAGATTCATTCAATTCGGTTTATGGGCTTATTTTTGGATCTTGTTTTTGATAATTCGAACCGTTCAATGTGTAAAACTCGTCGATTATTATATCTTTGTAAAAAATCACGTTGATCGGATATCAACAGCTATTTAATCGGATCATATTTATATTAAAAAAATAAACGGTGAAAAAATAAACGGTTAACAGAATTCTGATCCGATCAACGTGATTTTTTACAGGCAGCCTCGTTTGGGAACAGGCTATTTTAGTAACTTTTTGACTAAAATATGAGGTAAAAAAAACTAGTATGTTTGGGATGACTTTTTGGCTTTTTACGAAAAGATGTGTAAAAAGTAAAGAAAAAATGAAATCTTTGACTTTTTGGTATAGATTATAGGCTTTTGACTTTTTGGTTTTTTTAATAACTTTTTGACTTTTTAGCTAAAATGTTAACTTGCCAAACGAGACTATAGTACTCGATGAATTCTACGTATTGAACAATTCAAATTATTGAAATAATGCCCAAAAATAAACCCATAAGCCAGACTAAACGATCTAATCTTAATCTGAACATGAGACAAACTAGACCTTAAAAAAATACTCAAATTTATGAGAATTTCAGTAGTTAGCTGATCATTTTATGCTTTGAAATATATTATCAATATTTTTTTTTGGATTCCGTTTTTTATTTTGAATCATTAACTCTACCATGACAACTTTGCCCCTTCCATTTGTATTACTCTTTATTTTGAAAGGATTAGAGGGTGTGATTAGATTTCATATCTAATTTATAATGGAGTTTATTGTTTGGTTAAAAATTTATATGTTAGATTAGAAGTTTTACCAAACTATAAATCTCATAAATATTGGATTGGACTATTGTGTCTCTTATATGGGATAGAAATGGTGCGATTGGAATCGCATGAGATTAAGTTCTAAAATGATACATTTGCCCTTCAAATTTTTAATTTCATTATATATTGTATTTAGTAAAATATAAAAATATTAATTAAAAATAAAATAAAACAAATTTCGTTAATTTTTATAATAAATTTTTATAAATGTTTTAATTTAATTTTTTTTGTTGATATTTTATTTAATTTTTATTGATTTTTTATTTAATTTCATTATTTAATATTTATTAAATCTTAAAATAAATTTATTTAAAATTTTATTTTTAAAATAACATAAATTTTTATTGTTTTTTATTTATTTAATTTATTTAATTTTTAAAAATAAAATAAAATAATTTTTTATTTAATCTAGCCAACAAATAATTAAAATGTTAAAGACAATTTTATTATTGCTATTACTTGGTAAACAATTGAAAATTGTAAAATAGTCTATTAATCATTATCCTTCTTCATAATATTCCAATCAAACATGGGATTCAATAGGATAGTCCTTTTCACATATCTAATCTCATAAGAAAACAAATATAAGATACACATCATTTTCAACCAAATAGTCCATAGACTATATAACCAAGAACTAATAGTCTGATAAATTACAATATCTCTTATCCAGTCCGTTCATACAAATTGTTTGTTTTTTTTTTTTTTTTTTTTGCATGTTATTGAATCTTTTGCTTTGGGTTTGGACACTTTTTCTAAGAATTTTATTATAATTTTTTTTTTTTTATAAAAATTTGTAACATCATCATAAATTAAAGGACAACCTTTTGATGGATCTATTACAAATTCATAAAGAGAGAATAAAAAGGGTTTATTTCGATTAGCCTTACAAAAGTTCAATGATAATTTTCTACTTAAAAAGGCTAATCATTTTGGCAAGGTTTAAAACCCAAATTTTCAAAGTTTTTTTTTTTTAGCTTACTTTTTGTTTACACAGTTTGACTTTTATAGTTTTTTTTAACTCTTCATTGCAAAATAACCAAGTTGTCCATCAATAATTTATTCTTTATATGAATAATATTCTCATATTTATAAATAAATAATCCTTGGTTAGACATTTTTTTGTTTTCCGTATTTTTTTATTTTTACTGAAATTTTTTTAATATTTTAAATAATTTTTTTAATTTTTAGACATACCTAACATAAATATACCTAAAAAGTAAAAAAAATGTGAAAAAAACCTTTTAAAAATTTACTAAATACCAAAAATACAAAAAAAAAATGAAAATTCAAGACATTTTTTATATTTTTATGTATTTATTAATTTTTTAAAATATTTTTTTACAAATTTTTTATTTTTTAGATAAATCTAAGTAAGGTACATATAAAAAAATAAAAAATATATTTAAAATTTCAAAAATATTTACTAAAAAAAACAAAAGCTAAAAAATTTAATTTTTAAAAAATTTAATTCAGAAAACTCAAATCAACACACTGAATAATTTTAGACTCTTCCCAACCAAAAAAAAAAAGTCTCTGCCTTAAATGCCTCAATCTAATAATCAGGTTGATTTGACTATAAATCTAATTAATGAGACTCTTTTAGACCGCGTTGGATTGGTTACTTTGGTCAAACTTGATATAACTGCGATTTGTTGGCCCTGCCTTCTTAATGGTTCAAAATCCCAACTAAGCTATAGTATTTATGGGCAAATTTGGTTTTCCCTCTTTTATGAAAACTCATATCTTCTTCTTTTTATTTATTTTAAACTTTTTTTTAGTGGGACATCCTCCTTGGTAACTTAGGCCAAGTTTGCCAATCTAAAAATAATTCATCTTTTTATCTTTTTATCTTTTTTCATCACATCACTTCTTTATTTTTCTACACATTTTTTCATAAAAAGATAAAAAGTGCATTTACTTAGATCATCCCAAACAACCCCTTAAAAAAAAAAAAGTTACATAAAAAAAGAGAAGAAGAACGAAACCATCTGCCTACTTTAATTGGAATCCTTTCTTCTATAAGGATTTTAAATTTTATTATAAACAAGATTAAGGGCTAGTTTGACATATTTAAAAGAAGTTAAAAAAAATTTAAAAATTAAAAATTATCACTATTTATCAAAAAAATATAAAAAATTAATTTTACAAAAAAAAAAGTACAACTCACATGTCACCTGAGTTGTATTTTAGCTACCCATCGTTTGTACAAAGGAACCAGGTGGAGAAGCAAACAATATGGTGTTGTTCAGCTCGTGAGGCCCATCACAGGTCCCTTTTTAATAATCTGAACTGTTCAATGTGTAGAACTTGTCGAGTAATATATGCCTATAAAAAATCATGTTGATCGGATATCGCTAACTACATAATCAAATCAGTTTTATATAAAAAATAGATGGTGTTATAGTTAACAGTTGACAAAAAACTAATCTGATCAGATAGGTATCGATATTTGATTAACGTGATTTTTTACAAATATATAATACTAAACGAGTTCTACACATTGAACGATTCCGATTAACAAAACGGGACCCGTAGTAGGCCCATACAAGCTGAACAGTACCGTCCAATTCAATGTCCATAAAGGAAGCAAGCTTCTCTTATACACTACTCTATCCACCGTGCTGTCTACTCTGCCCAAGCTTCTCTTATACACTAATTTATATAATTTTTTCGTAAAAAGTCAAAAAATTATCCTAAACAATCTTTTTTTTTTTCTTAACTTTTTAGTTTAAAAAGTCAAAAAGTACACTTATTTAGAACACCCCAAACAACCCCTTTCTTTTTTCGCAACAATTTTATTGTACCAAAAAAATAAAAATAAAAAGAAATATATTTACATAGAAGACGCTTTGCTATATCTTTGGTTGTGAATTTTCTTTTAAAAAAAATTGCTAAATTAGATTGTATTAGATTTTCTAACGAAATTGATATTCATTTATTTATCGAATCAAATAATAGATTGTAATTATTAATTTTCTTTTCTTCCAATATATCAAAATATCTATTAATCCTTACCCTTTTTTTACCCTCTCTCTTTGGAAAACCAATGCCCTAAGGCTATGTTCGGATAAAATTTAAATCTATCATAGCATTAGGATTATCTTTGGATAGCATAAATTTCATTGCGACTTTTCTTTTAAAAATAATTCATTCAAACTATGTCAAAAGGAAAATGCTATATAGGTCCATAAATTTCATTACCATATCTAAAAAATTTCTGAAGTGATTATTGGCCAATTTTATTACACGTGTCGTTTGCTGAGAGGAATTTGTAGGGGAGTGCCATGTGGAGATAGTAATTGTGGGCTACCAACCTAATATTGGGCTTTGGTAGATGAAATCCTAACCCCAGATTTAAACAAAAAAGCGATTCTCTTAAATATTTTATCATGGCCCTGGCCCACCAAAGAAGCATGACTTTTGGCTGGACTAACATGGCACTGTCGGAGTGGTGGGCAAAGCAGTTTAATGGGTGTAAATTTATGGGCTTGAGCTACACCCTGTGGTATGGTCATTTTGAAGTTAATTCTTTATTATATCAATAATGGTTAATAAATAAATAAATTATCCGAATTATTGAGCAAATGTTTAGAGGTGACTCTATTTATATACCATATTTAGTCTTAAGGCACACCACTACTTAGTTTATACCTTTAATAATTTAAAAAAACATAGTTTTTCTTAACACACACCACAACGTTCCATTTTTGCCCTTAGTCCCACACCACTTAGTGCACATCTCAATTTCAATAAAACAAAAAAAAAACCCAAAATATCCTAATGTTCCAACTCTCCAACCTTACCAAATTCTAACCCTAATCTTAACTACCACCATCACCGACGGCTACCATCCCTTCCGTTGTCGCCCCCACCTTCTCCAACCTTCTTCTTCTTCTTTTCTTTCTTCGGCGACTCTCCCCACCCATCCACTACCCATCAATTGATATAAACATACCCTCATCTCTCTCACATAATAAACCCTTCAACTTCGCAGGCTCCATTTCAGAGAGAGAACACAAGCAGAGATCAGAGAAAAGTCAAGCAATCAAACGATCAAGATGGCTTTGACTCACTGGTATTCGAATATGCTGAAGCCGTTCTCCACCGCGATCTCATACACCTCATCTCTCCGCCGTTCATTCCCCACCACCGATTCAACCTCCATTACCGTCGAGACCAACGTCCCCTTCATCGGCCACAACTGCGAACATCGTCTCGCACCGTCACCACCACCCCCAAAGAGCTCATAACCTTCTTTCGAGACATGGCAACGATGCATCAGATGGAGATTGCCGCCAATTCGCTTTACAAAGCGAAGTTGATCCGTAGTTTCTGCCACATTTACGACAACCAAGAAGCTATGGTGATCGGAATGGAAGCGGCGATCACCAAGAGAGATTGCATCATCACCGCCTATTGCGACCACTGCCTCTTCCTCGGCCAGAGTTGGGAGCAACCGACGAAAGTGCAACACTGGTTATGGTTAGTGTGTAATTAGAATTCTATCTAAAATGGGAATTTGACTAATGGATGTTGTGTATTCAACTAAGGTATGTATTTGATCATTTTAGGTAAAGTCATTATTGTAATAAAAAATAATCAATTAATGATGTGCATTAAGATAAAATGTGATGTGTAAATAGAGACACCCAATTTTTAGTGGTATAGAAAAACTCTGGCTCTGTTGCGTTTGATTTTTAAAATCTATTTTTGTAGAAGTTTTTTTAAAAAGATTTAAATTATTTTAGTGAAAATAATTTATAAAAAATACTCATAATTATATTTATTTTTATCCAATTAATTTATATACTTTTTTAAGAAATTCAAAAAATTGATTCTCAAATTAAAACTAAACAGAGCACTGCGAGATTGTCATTTGTCATCCTTCTCCCACTCCCTGACCCCAATCAAAAAAGCAATGCTCGGAATTATTGGATTACCAAAGAAAGTAAGCCCATATTAAACTATTCCATATATTTAGAGAAAAAAAATACTTGAAACATTTAATTTATCATTTTTTAAAATTATCTTTAATGATGTGTCTGATAAATATTATTTGTCAAACATTTCATCATATGAGGTTTAATCTCAAGTCACATCATTAGGGGGTCATTTAGGAGTGGTAAATTAAGGGATGTAACATTATTGTAGATTTAGTGCTCCTTTTCATATTATTCTTTAAAATTTTATTTATCACATTTATTTAGGAAGTTGGTTATTTTAGTAAACTATTTTAGTAGGTTAAAATATTTATATTTGGAAAGATGGTTAAATTTCTTTATAATTAGATGTGATGTTTGTGAGCAAAAAAATGAAATGATTATGAATTTAATGTGACATTTTGTCTTATTATTTATTTTAACTTATTTTGTTTTTTTTATAAATTTTAGCAAAAAAAAAAAAAACATTTGCCAAACAAAGCCATTAAAGACCCCAAATAAATAATATTCTAATATATTGTAAAATATTTAAGGGAAAATTACCCATAGGTCCTATGTGAAACATGTGGTCTCCATTTAATCCCAAAACTTTTTCACTGCACCCAAAAGTCCTTTCCCCTCTCTCTCTCTCTATTTTTTGCTTCCCTTCCTCTCTCGTTTTTTTTTCTGATTTTTTGCTTCCCTCTTTACGACCTTCCGATCTGAACATCTATGCCGATCTGAACCTCTGCGGCACCACCGTCGCCACTTTCTCCACCACGCAGATCGATTATTGACGCCGAAGATCTGATCAGAGTGACCAGATTTGGTACGATGCAGAACTGAAGAACAAGAAGACGTTCATCCTCAGATCTGTGCTTAGATTGAACAGATTTGTGTATATATCTTTGTCAATTTCTCTCTCTTTCTCTCTCTATTTACAGATTTTTTTGGGGATAGTTGTTGATCTATGGTTGTTGTTGTTGATGATGAAATAGATCTATAATATCATTGAAACAGATATGTAATGACTCAGATTTGTACAGCTATCACACAGATTTGTAATGAGAAAATTTTCGAATTCTGAACAAGTAATTTTCACGTTTTAGTTACAGGCGGTGAAAACTGTAAAATTTTGCAGTTTGAATTTTTTTTTTTGGTGCTGGAATGAATCATGGTTTAAAAATGTAAAATTTTGCAGTTTTATAACATTCTTTAGAACTGTAAAATTTTACAGTTTCATAACATGTTTTAAACATTCCGACGACTTTCCGGCGATGTTGAACATTCCGACGAGTCTCCGGCGACCGTTTGACGGAAGTCCGACAATAGTAAGATGTGAACAGTGTCTGTAAATTAAAAAAAAAAAAAAGGATTTTTTGGTAACAATTAAAAATGTGTTGAACTAATTGGTGTAAGTATTTTGTTTTGGGATTAGCTGGATCTTGAACTTAGTACATGGGACTTATCAGTAAGTTCCCCAATATTTAATAATTTATTTTGGGGTGACTTAATTGTGCGTTGCCAAATCACTCGACTCCAAAAAGATACGGTGGGAGATATCTCGCATCTGTTGGACTTGGATGTGGCCCGGATTCGAATGGGTTTCATGGGTGAGAAGATTGATATTAGAAATCCAGCCCAACCTAATTTTACCTATGAAGATTCTATTTGCACCTAAAAAATTATTAAGTACGTCTAATTTTTTAATACATTCTATTAAATTATTTCAGGTTATGATTTACTCTTAATATATCCTATGTTTTTTCTTAAATTACTCTTCAAGATACACCAAAATAATAAACAAATCAAAAACTTCAAATTATACCACTTTAAAAAACGTTTTCAAATTATTTAGGATTTTTTATTTGGGGCTTTGATTTGTACATGTTTTTTAGCTGCATTTTCTCTCTTTTAAGTTGTTGAAAAATCAAGGTAGAGAATTCGGAGGGGCTTATAAATTATAATTCGATAGCAATTTTTCTTTGACTTTTAATTGATAAATAACTATGAAGACTATAAATGAAGCTTGAAAATTGATACGAGCCTCCGTAACTACTTGTCATGCCTTTCCCCAACCTATCGATTTTAACTCTCCGAAAGAGTTGATTCCCAATGAATTAGTAAAGCCTGTGGCGAAATCATAATTCAAACGGCTTTTTCAACGACAATAACTTATGGTTCTTGGGAGTTTAGCGGTGGAGAAGATTATGGTTTATGTTTTGTTCATAAAACTAATGTCATTGAAGATTCTAGTTTATATTTTGTTCTTCAGAGTTTTTGAAACTACTTAGCCCTAAAACCAAGTTCTTTAATAAACCCGAAAACCCTCTCAATTGAATAACTATAAGTGATTTAAGTGTACTATTAAAAAAAAAAAAAAAAAAATTTATTTTAAGATTTAATGTGTATTATTCTTTTTAATAAATTTACATTAAAATATAATAAGAATTAAAATTTTAAAATTTTAATTAAGTATACTAAGTTACGATTTGGGTACAAACAAAATCATCCCCTTACCATACTACGGATTTCAAAACTTGCGTCTTCAGGCTTTAGTCCTAGACTCGGTCACAAAACTTGCACCCCAATTGGCTCATCAAAGTTGGACCATGTCTTTTTTTGGGTGGGTAGTCCAATTCAAGATGAAATAAGTCTTCGCCCTATTGTTATTGGAGTGCTTGAAATGATCTATATAAATATATTTTTTTTTTTAAAAAAATGTATAAAAAAATAAAAAGATGATATGATTTGAAAAAATAAAAAAATAAAAAATATATATATATATTTTTTTTGTAGAAGGTACCAAATAGTGTCTAAGAATGTGATGAATGAACAAATCGGTCTCAACTAGTCAAATGTACCCCCCAAAAAATAATTATTTGTTCTCAATTTCAAACCCAAAAGTACAGGAATTTGGAAGTTGTGAGAACATGTATTATGTTCATGGAAGATTCAAACAAGACTCGTTCCCCCTCCCTCGTTTTTTCCGCAAGTCTACTAGTGGGAAGATTTGACCCTAACCTATTGAAGATGGCCCTGCTATCCACTCTAGGGTGGTGGGTCCAACTCTCAAAGTTATTTTAATAATGCTATTTGCATATTAAAAATATAATTTATAAAAAAGATGCAAAGAAAATTTAATGTATAATTCAAATAGTGATTCTCTCTGCTTTGTAGAAGAAAATAAAATTTTTGTTTCATCTAATAAGGTTATAACACGCCATAGCTATTCCATATCAACTATTTGTACCTTTTATGTTGTTATAAGCTTTAAAACTTGCCATAATCTTTAATTTGAAGTATAAATTTATGTTGAGCTAGATTTGTCACAACCATTGATTATCAAATAGTGATATTCGGCCTCGTTTGATGGCCTTTATAAATTGACTTATAAGTTCATTTTGTTAAAAAATAAAATTTTACAAGTTATTAGACATGTCTATTTCTCGTCAAAAAGATAACATTAGTCACTTTAAAAAATCATGAGAAAAGCTAAAAATTTGCTAAATAAACTAGTTCATTCAAACAATAATTTATTTGTAAATTTGTTTTAACAAAGGAATTCATCTATGAAATGGAGAGGATCTCAATGCAACAAGAACCATGCAGTACATATAAGGTCACACATTAACTTTTTATACTATTTTTATAAAATTAATTAAACATTAGCAAAAAATTCATTCAAAATTTCTGTATGGAATGACATGTCTTAATGAAAACTTTTCATTTTAAAACAAAATACCTGTAAAGATGGCTTTATTTATAATAATAACATTGATATACATCATTCTTGTGATATATATATATATATATATTTGTCTGCAGATAAACTTTCTCTAGAAATGTAAACTTAAGAATTAAACAAAAGTGGCTGTGGGCTGCCTTAAGTCCAGTGTCCACACCTCTCATGCCATATGTAATATCCAAGAACAATTTGAATTGTATATTGAGGTCGGACAGGTAAATATATGAAGACAAGAAATACCCTTTTAAAACAAAAAAACCTTTTCAAATTTTTTAATCTATCTCAATCCTTATTGACCCTTTCACCTAAACGCGTAGTCCTTCCCACGTGGATATCATATCTCCCATAAAATAAAAATAAAAAATAAAATCAATTTTTTTTTACTTGATTAAGGTGATTCATTTTACAAGTACTGCAGTAAAAATAAACTTTCTTTTTGATTCTTAGTAAAAACAAACTTTCGTTCTAATATTATGCAATGCACAAATAAATAAATGCTTTTCTTTTTATGGGACACCAATAAATGTTTGATGATGATGCGTATCTTTTCACAAATTTGGTAACAATAAACCCCCAAAAAAACTTTCAAATGGGTTTTAATGATAAGAGAAAATATGATAGTAGAATAGCATTCAACACATCATCTCGTAATTTAAAATATTTTTTTTTTTTTTTGGTAATAATAAATCTTTAGTATTTGAAAAGGACCCACTAAAATTACTTGACTGGAGCAACATTAATTGTATATTGTTGTTGTTTGTACATACTAGCCAGGAGAGAGACAATTGAGGAAGAACAGAGATATGTTGTAGTTTGCTGTAAATGTCATAATGCTGGATTTGGATTTCCTGAGCTGTTGCTTGGAAATATAATGAGATGGTCCCTTATTAAGTTAATACTCGTTTTTAGTATTTAAATTGCTATGTGGTTTTTAGCAACTTCTGGGCAACAATGCTTGTTTGTTTTCTTATTTCATCTCAATTGCTTTAAAAGATTTTTAATAAGTGGACGACTACATTAGAACTTAAAGTAATAATCTCGTTGTTGCTCTATTGACTACAAAAGTTGTGTTTGAATTTGAGGTACGCAGAGAAATTTGAAAAAGAAAAGGAACAAAACATGAATGATATGTAATTTTTTTTCTCACTTTTTTCCTCAATGTATCTGTTCACAAATCCAAAATACTAACTAATCACAAAAGATTGGATCTGAGAGGGTAAAAAGCGTAAGTCTGGGCCGAGCTAGGACAGGGAAGAAGCACGCCGAGCTATGGGCTGAGAAGAACGGGCTTCGCCGCTGGACTCTGTTAGCCCGGTCGTGGATAACTGAAGTTAGCTCGGTTCGAGTATTCTGAACTGGGGTACAAGGAATTACGTTGTACAAACAAGTTGATACCGAGCTAGGTAAAGCAAGGTAGAACCGAGCTAAGGAGAGTTCGGTGAAACTGGCCACGTCAGCATATGTTAGCCCGGTTGCTTTGCTATTCAACCGTGGTAAAACCATCTCACTTGGTTTAAGCAGTGAAAAGGGTATTGAAGGATAAGTATTATCTTTCAGAAGTGTAATTCCTAAGAGGACTCTACTTTGAGGAGTAAGAGTCCTACTAGGATTATACCAGACAAAAACTATAAAAGCTCACAACAGAACCCATGTAGAGGTAACACAACATTGATTCTCGAATACATAGAGCTTTTGTCTATTTGTCTATTTTGCTGACTTAGGCATTGGAGAGGTATCCGGCACACACCCGCCGGCTAGCTCGCGTTTGTGTTTTCAGGGAGTAAAGCGACGACGTTTGGAGGAGCGCAAACTTGATCAACAGGATTAAACGAGAACATTATTTCGTGCTTGTACAATTGGCGCCGTCTGTGGGAATTCCACAAAGAACAAAACCTCTTGATCAAGCTTTCCTCTCTAGTTGGAAGCAATGGCGCATAATGAGGACTTGCCGCAATCAGCTATTGATGGGCAAAGCCCGGAGAGGGGTGGGAGGCGCAAAAGTTTGCCTTCTATCCCTCCCATGGCGGATTTAGAACCCCAGCGACAGAACTCCCAGAGGGATGCAAGAAGGAGACGGGGCGGCAGCCCCCGTTGCTCCCAAAGTCCTAAAAGACAGAGGCGGAGGTTGGATCCTCAAGTTCTGAAGGATCGCGTGAGGGAGCAGGACAAGCTAATTAGGAAGATGGTGGCAGACTTGGAGACAATGAAGTGCCAAATAAAAGGGAAAAGAGTGGTGACAGGAGAGGGGCGCAAAGGCAACACGCCCCCTCGCCACTCGAGGGATTGTGATAGGCATACCACACCATCACAAGCAGAAAGTAGGAGCCTTAGAACATGCGATACTCAATCAAGGACTTCCAAGACTCGTTACTCCAGGTCTGAGAGAACGAGAATTGAGAGGTCATGTACTGAGGGAAGCACATATCGGCCCTCGCATACGCACCAGATGACATTCAGGCACACGGAGTTGCCTAGATCATCTGACTTGCGAACAGTACTAAAAGAAAGGGCCCGATGGAAGGAAGACACCAGGGCTCGCGACCCACGCAGAGTTTCAGCACTACAGCAATTAGCCCCTCGGACACATGAGAGTATCGAGGTAGGAATGCCAATGCCGCACCTTGCTTACGAACCAACGGATAAGGTATTAGCGAGGTTGCAGAGCTCGCCGTTCGTTCCGGCAATAGAGAACACACCACTACCTTCGGGCTTCCACCAGCCCAAATTCACCACTTATGAGGGGAAGACAGACCCCTACATGCACTTTCGCCACTTTCGCCAGGTTATGGCAGTATACCGGCGGAATGAGGCCCTGATGTGTATCCTGTTCCCATCCAGCCTTGGCGACCTAGGTCTAACCTGGTTCGAAAGGCTACCAGAAGGCAGCATCGCCTCCTTGGCACAATTGGCAGAGGCGTTCGTGACTGGGTTCAGAACGAACACCAAGACACCAGTGGAGATCGATCAGTTACTCTCCATTGACATGTGCGACAAAAGAGACGTTGAGATCTTACAACGGTCAGTATTGGGAGACTTTCAACTAGATAGGAGATTGCCCCACAAACCTCGCCATCGCGCAATACAAAAGGGGTTTGCCAATCGGAAACAAGTTGAGGGACTCAATCACTATGACGCCACCCCTTACGATGGAGGCCCTAATGGAGAGGGTGCACCAACATATCCGCGTAGAGGAAGATAGCGCCCGGGCTAAAACAAAATCTGGCTCAACAGTAATGCCAGACAAAAAGACTGCAGCAAAAGTCAACACGGTAGAACAACCAAACAGGAATGGGTGAGGCAGGCGATCCAACAGGGAGGACCCAGAAAAAAGAAGGTTAAGAGTTCGCACTGCCATCACCACCGTGTTTAATAAACCCATCTATCGAATTCTCAACGAGATAAAAAATGAACCCTTCGTTCGGCGGCCAGCCAAGTTGGGGCTACGACGAGAGGTCTCGCTGCACCTTCCATGATGAGAAGGGCCACCTAACTGAAAATTGCACACCCCTGAGGCAACATCTGGAAGAATTAGTAGCTGCTAGTCATCTAGACCAGTATATTGAAGGGGGAACACAGCCAGCTCCCCAGGACCTTAATGGGCCAAACGAGATGCTGGTGGACGGACCACCCCAAGGCCTAATCAATGTTATTCATGGGATCATTGAACTTCAGCGGGTATGTGAACTCGGGGGGATGATAAAGAAGGCAGAGCACCTGAAGGAGGTACTAAGTGCACAACCCGCCATCAAAAGGACAAAACAGAGGCTACAAACGTCATAACCTTCTTAGACAAGGACCTAGCAAGGCTACATTGCCCTCACAATGACGCGCTGGTGGTAACTTTGCGCGTCAAGAACTTCAACATCAAGCGAATCCTGATTGACCAAGGAAGTTCGTGCGAGATAATGTATTATGAAACCTTCAAACAGCTGAAACTAGAGGACGAAGACTTGGCCCCTGCAACATCCCCCCTAGTTGACTTTAACTCAATGCCAGAGTGGCCAGTAGGCAAGATAATCCTCCCAGTCAAAGCTAGGACCATGACTAAACAAGTGGAATTCTGGGTATTGAAGGTCCCTTCCACTTATAACATCATCCTGGGAAGAACATGGCTACACGCCATGCGATCGGTAGCGTCAACCTACCATCAAGCACTACGGTTCCCCAACGAAGCTGGAGTAATTGAAGAGGTCTTGGAGACCAAATCATGTCAAAACAGTGCTTCGTCACAGTAAATGGCAGCCGGGCTGCAAAAGGATATGTACAGATGGTAGAAGAGCCAGAAAGCAATGAACTATTTGCGGATGTTGGCAAGGCAGCAGAACAGAAGACAGTGGAGGACTTGGTTGAGGTAAGGGTAGATAAAAAAACCCAAAAAGGTTTTTTTTGCTAGGCTTGTCTTTACCCAGCACCGAGAGAACTGAGTTAATGGAATTCTTAATCTCAAATATCGAAGTGTTCGCTTAGACGCCGTATGACATGCCTGGCATAGACCCTAACTTCATCTGCCACCAACTTAATGTCCATCCAAACGCTAGACCAATCATACAGCGCACTCGCAGATCAGCACTTCACCACACGGAGATAGTGGTGGAGGAAGTAGGAAACTTGCTAGAGGCAGGAGCCATCAGAGAAGTGCACTATCCCAGGTGGATATCCAATACTGTAGTGGTGCCAAAGAAGAATGGAAAATGGCGTGTTTGTGTGGACTACAAAACAGTCAACAAGGCATGCCCAAAGGATAGCTTTCTCTTACCCAAGATAGACCAACTGGTAGACTTGACGGTAGGGCACAGTCGAGTTAGATTCCTTAATGCGTATAGAGGTTACCATCAGATCGCTACGTATGAGCCAGACCAGGAGGTCACATCTTTTACAACACCCAAAGGATTATATTGTTGCAAGGTCATGCCCTTTGGCCTAAAAAATGCAGGGGCCACATTCTAACGGATGGTCACCAAAATGTTTGAACCATTGTTAGGCAAAACAATGGAGGCTTACATAGATGACATGGTGGTCAAAAGCAAGGATGAGAAAAACCATCTCAGGGACCTAGACAAAATGTTCCAAATACTAAAAAAGAACAAGTTGTGTCTAAATGCATCTAAGTGTGCGTTCGGCGTAGGATCAGGCAAATTTCTAGGCTTCCTGGTGACCAACCGAGGTATAGAGGCAGACCCCTCTCAGATCAAAGCAATCCAGGATCTAGAGAGGGCCAAACACAGTAAAAAAGGTGCAGCATCTCACTAGCCTAGCTGCCGCACTCAACCGATTCATAAGTCGGTTATCAGACAGATGTCGACCATTCTTCCAAGCATTGAAAGCCAAATTTGAGTGGAACGAAAAAATGTGATCACGTCCTAGGAAGCCTGAAAGACTACATGACTTCTCCTCCATTACTAGTAACTCCAGTACCTGGAGAAGAACTCTTTTTGTACTTAGCAGTGTCACAGCATGCAGTCAGCGCAGTGTTGGTCAGTGCAAAGGAATCCAACACCTGCCTATCTTTTATGTTAGCAAGACCTTACTGGGGGCAGAAACTAGGTACCTACCATTAGAAAAGCTGGCCTTAGCCTTGATGATGGCCTCAAGGAAGTTATCACATTATTTCCACACCCACACCAAAATCGTCCTAACAGTTTTTCCCTTAAAAGCTTTGTTTGAGAGGGCGGACTTTTCTGGACTAATCTTGAAATGGGCGGTGGAGTTGGGACAGTTCGACATCAAGTTTCAACCTAGAACCGCAATAAAAGCCCAAGCTCTGGCAGACTTCGTGGCTGAGTTCACACCAGGAAGCCATTACATCTGCCCAGTTGACTTAACTGATACAACCGAAAAGGGGATGGAAAGTGCCGCAAGAATTGCGCAGCCCCCAAAACAAGACACTCAGCCACATCCCAAGTCATACCAGATGAAAGAAAGGGAAGAAGAGGCAAACCGTGCTATACCCGGCAAAGACTCTTTAACAAGTAAAAACTTGGTACAGTCAGATAGTAAAGAGCAAACCCCACCAGTAGGCATAGACTTGGAAGAAAACATCAGCAACACTCATGACCCCAAGACATCATCCGACCCCTCCACTTGCTGGAAGCTATTCGTTGGAGAGATGTGGAAGCTCTTTGTGGATGGAGCATCCAATAGGCACAGTGCAGGACTTGGCATAGTCCTTATCTCACCAGATGGCCTGATAGTGGAACAAGCCGTCAACCTTGGCTTCCCAGCATCAAACAATGAAGCAGAGTACGAAGCACTTCTAGCAGGCCTAAAATCAGCACTCTTCATGAAGGCCACCGAGCTAATAGTTTACAGTGACTCCCAGCTGGTAGTAAACCAAATTTCAGGCGATTACGAGGCAAAAGATGAAAGGATGGCTAAGTACCAAGAGTTAGTCAGAGAGGAGATCATGAAGTTCGAAGTAATGCGAATAGAGCAAATCGGTCGAGACGAAAACAACAGGGCAGACGAACTTACAGGTTTTGCCTCCATGGCAGACACATCTATCCCACATCCATTACTGATTAACTTCTTACCCAGACCAAGTATTGAAAAACCCGAAGTAACAGAGGTATGTTGTGCCGAACTAGGCCCTTCATGGATGGATCCCATTATTGTATTCTTAAAAGACAGCATCTTACCTGAAGAGAAGAAAGAGGCCAACAAGATCAGAACAAAGTCACAGCGATTTTGGTTCTCTCCGTCATTGGCGTTATACAAAAAATCCTTCACAGGACCTTACTTGAAATGTGTCCATCCTAGCAAGGTCGAGGCATTCTTATTCGAGATACACGAAGGCGTATGCGGAAGCCACCAAGGGGGAAGATCATTGGCCTACAGAGTAATTTCACAAGGATATGGTGGCCTTACATGCAAGTAGATACAGAGAAATATGTCAAGAAGTGCGGGAAATGTCAGAAGTTTGCACACCAAATACATCAACCAGCTAGAGAGCTTCTACCATTAACTAGCCCATGGCCCTTTGCGATGTGGGGCTTGGACATAGTTGGGCCACTTCCAACAGCACCCGACAACAGAAAGTTCTTTCTCGCAGCAGCGGATTACTTTACGAAGTGGGTAGAGGTCGAAGCACTCGCATCAATAAAGGAGAAAGATGTTAAGAAGTTCGTCTAGCAGAATATCATAACCCGATTCGGCATACCAAAGGCTCTGATATCTGACAATGGCACTCAGTTCGACGGCAAGATCTTCAGAGGCTTCTGCGAGGAATACAAGATAGAATTCTACAACTCTACACCAGCATACCCTCAAGCAAATGGCCAAGCAGAAGCATCAAACAAAGTTGTCTTGGATGGATTAAAAAAAAGGTTAGAGAAAGCAAAAGGCAAGTGGGCTGAGGAGCTTCCTCATGTTTTATGGGCTTACCGTACCACACCTCGGTGGTCAACTAGAGAAACGCCTTTTTCCTTAGCTCATGGCATGGAGGCAGTAATCCCACTGGAAGTCAGCCTCTCCACAATTAGAAGTGAAAATTTTGACCCAGACTTGAACGAAGAGGCCATAGCCTTGGAACTCGACCTTGCAGAAGAAAGAAGGGAAAAAGCTCTAGTTCACATTGCCTCATACCAGCAGGAGTTATCCAGAAAATATAACAAAACGGTACATCCAAGGTAATTCAAGATTGGGGATTGGGTATTACGCAAAGTAATGGGCAACACTTTGGTACCCGGAGATGGCAAGTTGCGACCCAATTAGGAAGGACCATACAAAGTGGTTGGTTTAGCTGGAAAAGGGGTATATCACTTGGAAGATGGAGACAGCAAGGCTGTGCTCAGGCCATGGAACACTGCAAATCTCAAACTATTTTATTTTTAGCTTTCTTTTTAATACTTGTAATTTTTCATTCTCTAAAAATAAAACAAGTAGTTTTTCTTTCAGCATAAATCTTCCCACTGTAAAAAATGTAGTTTCTCTTTCCATTGTAATGTTGTTCCTAGACAGTATTAACTAGGGGCAACAGACGAGAGGTTGGCAGGAATAACTAACTTTGAGTACTCTTCAGCCAGGATAAAGATCTAGGCTGAAGAGAGGTTGGCTGGAATAACCAACTTTGAGTACTCTTCAGCCGAGATAAGGATCTAGGCTGAAGAGTGGTTGGCTGGAAAAACCAACTTTGAGTTCTCCTCAGCCGAGATAAGGATCTAGGCTGAAAAGAGGTTGGCTGGAATAACCAACTTTGAGTACTTTTCAGCCAGGATAAGGATCTAGGTTGAAGAGAGGTTGACTGGAATAACCAACTTTGAATACTCTTTAGCCGGGATAAGGATCTAGGCTGAAGAGAGGTTAGTTGGAATAACCAACTTTGAGTACTCTTCAGCCGATATAAGGATCTAGGCTGAAGAGTGGTTGGCTGGAAAAACCAACTTTGAGTTCTCCTCAGCCGAGTTAAGGATCTAGGTTGAAGAGAGGTTGGCTGGAATAACCAACTTTGAGTACTCTTCAGCCGAGATAAAGATCTAGGCTGAAGAGAGGTTGGCTGGAATAACCAACTTTGAGTACTCTTCAGCTGAGATAAGGATCTAGGCTGAAGAGTGGTTGGCTGGAAAAACCAACTTTGAGTTCTCCTCAGCCGAGATAAGGATCTAGGCTGAAGAAAGGTTGGCTGGAATAACCAACTTTGAGTACTCTTCAGCCGAGATAAGGATCTAGGCTGAAAAGTGGTTGGCTGGAAAAACCAATTTTGAGTTCTCCTCAGCCAAGATAAGGATCTAGGCTGAAGAGAGGTGGTTGGAATAACCAACTTTGAGTACTCTTCAGCCGAGATAAGGATCTAGGCTGAAGAGAAGTTGGCTGAAATAACCAACTTTGAGTACTCTTCAACCGAGATAAAGATCTAGGCTGAAAAGTGGTTGGCTAGAAAAACCAACTTTGAGTTCTCCTCAGCCGAGATAAGGATCTAGGCTGAAGAGACTTGACAGGTATGACCGAACAGATTACAAGGTTCCAAAACCGAGATGTATCTCGGCCAGAAAATGTTAAAACTGTGTATAAACCAAAGTCGAGCCCTCATGCAAATGAAGTTGAAAAATAATCCAAGCATGAAGTAAACCGAACAAACAGTTGAAGAAAAAGCACATTTCATTTCATTTTTCCAGTTGATCATTACAAATGAGGGGCTTGAGCCCGATTACAAATTCTTGGCAGTAAAAGAAATAATCAGGCAAACAGATCGTCCAAGTCCGCATCAAGGTCAACCCTAGCCTCACCACTCGGCATCCCGGTCCCTGTAGGAAGGTCTGTTATAGGAACGTTTTCAACCGTGCTTGGCACCAGTGGCTCCACCCGAGTTGATTGAGCAGTCTGGTGACCTTGATCTCTGGCAGGAGGTAGGGCGTTGTTGGACTCTGGGGACTCTTCTTCCTCCCCCTCTTGGAGAAACTTCTGTTGGATGATGTTGGCATAATCTGCCATATAGCTTGGGATAAAGTGAGGAGGAGGATTCTGGAATACCTCAGTTTCTTCACCTTGATCGAGCTTTAGGGCGGCCGCCTTCCACCCACACTTAAAGAAAATATCTTTGGCAGCTTCACACTGCAAGACGTACGTGGCTTCACCTTCCTTATAACCGCGGTCCTCCACGTCTTCCATCTTCTTCTTCAGCTCGGCGACTATCTCGGAGTCCTTTTTCTTCTCGAGCTTAGCTAGCTCACGCAGATAGCGGTCCTTCCAGTCGGCCAAGGCCTTTTGCTTGTCCACCTCCGCCAAATTGACCAGCTCGGTGAGTCGGGCAACCTCAGATTTGAGCTCGGTCATTTTTTCCTTCGCTTCTTGTAGCTCGGCTGACCTAGCTTGGCATCTGCCACGGCCAGCCGGCTGTCTTACGAAGCTCCAAAACCCGCTTGTGAGCGATATGGTTCTTTTGCATGGCCTACAAAAGAGGTGGCAGTTATGAACAGAAATCGTGCAAACAGTTGTTAATTAATGGAGGGCAGATAGGGGAACACTTACCAACACCATTGACTTAGTAGCCGAACAGATGGCCTTCAGCTCGGTGAGATGATCGTGGTGCTCCATGTCGGCGGGCAGACTTACGCTTTTGGCGAGATTAAAAGTGAGCGAGTGGTCCTTGTCTGCTACCACCGAATCGGTGCTGAAAACAGGCCGGTTCTTGTATGTTATCCTTGGGCCCATTCAGAAGGGCTAGCCCGGTCAGAACCCACGGGCTCTGGGCTCGGTGGCGTAGACTGGGGGAGCAAGACGTCATCTTCATCCACAAGGTGTTGTGGCTTAGTTGAAGGAGTACGAGCACGCTTATGAGGCCGGGATGACAAAGCCCAGGCTGTTAAGAGGGCCACCACGACTTCCTCTATTTGGCCAGCTTGTGATATCACAGTTCAATCCCCGCTGGCTTGAGCTGTTGTTTCGGTGATTAGGGCTCAGACAGCTCGGCGCTTGGCTATTTCCTATTCCTCGGTTAGTGGAATAAGGTTTATCTTGAGAAGGGTTGGATCTGGTTCTGGTGAAGGTTCGAGAAGGAAGTCGGTGACTTTTGTCTTTCTTCTTTCGTTGTAGGTATATGTCTGTTCAAAGTTGAGTAGCTCGGCCCAACCTTGATCGCGGTATCGAAGCGCAGCGCGGAGAACGTCCAAATTGGGGTATTGGTATTGGGACTTTAATTGGTCCAAGTCTGCACAAAAAAAAAGTGAACAGCTAGCATGATTAGAGATCATTTCCTACAAAGAAAAAAGAAAACCGAGGTATCCTTACCGGCAGTCCCCTTATTCCAATTTATGTTATAGCCCGGTATTAGGGCTTCTTAGTCTTCAAAATTTCCAGAGACCCAGAAGAAGTCATCATCGTTTAGGTCTTTGTCCGGTGTATTTTTTATTATTTTCTCTCGGCCTCTTCTTATTCTTAAATAATACACCCAACCGTCATCATTTTGGCTGAGCGAATATTGGTGGAACAGCTCGGCCAATCCGAGGTTGAGACTAAGCCGACGGTTTAGCTTGGCGATTCCCATTATTATTCGGTAAGAGTTGGTACTGAGTTGTGTGGGACAGAGTCTTGTCTGCCGAAGAAATTCACAAATAAGGGGCTACACGGGAAATTGAAGACCGGCTTCGACGATCGATATCACGGTGAAAGGGACAAAGCCCGACTTTCCCCAAGGAGTGGTGTCTAGTTCGGCTAAACTGAGATGAACATCATTAGGGATATTGTAGTCCTTGCGGAACTCGGCAATAGCCCTGGGTACTAAAAATCGATATTTCCCCATGATTAACTTAAGGCTGTGAAATAAATTAAATCTAGCTCGATGTGATTGGGGCCTTGGATGGTTCGGTTGAGCAGAGCTGCCTAGACACAGGGTGCAAAAGCGTGCCTGGCCAGCACTAGTCAAGTCTGCAAAGTGGAAATAACAAGTGTTATGCCCAGATCACTAACCGGGCTAAAAAAGAAGAAAGATAAACGCAAAAAACCTTAGTTCGGCTAAAGAGGTAGCTGCCCATTCTTAGTCCAGCTCTGGCTAAGTCAGAGAGCTGGATTGGCCCCAAGATTTAGCCCGGTCACGGGGAAAGCTTTCCAGTTCGGTCGAGTACATACCTAATACAAATAGGTTCCTAGTTCGGTCGTGGTGCTATTCTGGATCAAAAGGATTTCATAAACGGATTGATCGTGATATCCAGATAAAGTGTGGTTAAGAAGTTTGGGTGTGTGAGTTTTTGAAGATTTGTGTTAAAACTACAAAATGTGTTTCAGAAAACATGTGTATATATTGCTATACTATACACATTCGCAAAAATAAAAACAAAGAAGGAGAAAGAATTAGAGTCACTTACAGCTTTGAAATGAGGGGATGAAAATCAGGGCTGTAGGGCTGCCAACGAAAACACACAGCTTTTTCAAATGCTAGGATGGAAACTCAGAAGGCAAGAAATGAAGATGAACAGTGGTGTCTCTAATTCAAAAAGGAGGTTTTTTGTATAAAGCGAGGATTTGGGCGGGACTGTTCAAAATTCACGAGGTACGAAGACGGCGTTGACAGCTGTATTCAACCAATAGGGGCCAGCCACGTGTCTATGGGAATAGAAAGCGATTCAGACATACAGCGTGACTGAAAAGACGTTTTTTTTTTACCGGACAAATCGGTAGCCCGGTAACAATTTAGCTCGGTTGAAGGTCTGAACTTTTAGCTCGGCTGGTAACAGGTAATCCCAATCATGCTACGCAGATGGAATTAAGAGGCAATTGAGAGGGTAAAAAGCGTAAGTCTAGGCCGACCTAGGATAGGGAAGAAGCGCGCCGAGCAATGGGCTGAGAAGAATGAGCTTCGCCGCTGGACTCTGTTAACCCGGTCGTGGATAACTGAAGTTAGCTCGGTTCGAGTATTCTGAACTGGGGTACAAGGAATTACGTTGTACAAACAAGTTGATACCGAGCTAGGTAAAGCAAGGTAGAACCAAGCTAAGGAGAGTTCGGTGAAACTGGCCACGTCAGCATATGTTAGCCCGGTTGCTTTGCTATTCAACCGTGGTAAAACCATCCCACTTGGTTTAAGCAGTGAAGAAGGTGTTGAAGGATAAGTATTATTTTTCAGGAGTGTGATTCCTAGGAGGACTCTACTTTGAGGAGTAAGAATCCTACTAGGATTATGCCAGGCAAAAACTATAAAAGCTCACAACAGAACCCATGTAGAGGTAACACAACTTTGATTCTCGAATACACAGGGCTTTTGTCTATTTGTCTATTTTGCTGACTTAGGCATCGGAGAGATATCCGGCACACACCCGCCGGCTAGCTCACGTTTGTGTTTTCAGGGAGCAAAGCGACGACATTTGGAGGAGCGCAAACTTGATCAGCAGGATTAAACGAGAACATTATTTCGTACTCGTACAGGATCTAAAATCCTAGCTTATTGACCAATAATTTATGCATGTCACTTGAGGTTTGGGATTCAACTCTTCCCACTTACATATTTGTTTTTCGGTTTATATTTGTTTGGAGTATTTCTTATATTTGTTTGAGTCTTACTGTGTTGTGACTATCTGTTAAGCTTTTTTTGATAGTTGAATATTTAATTTGATGTAATTATCATGATATTTGTAATTCATCTGTTATAAATTATACCAATTGACAATAAATAAAGTAAGATTATACTAAAATGAAAAAAACTTATACGTGATATCCCACCAGAACCAAAGATAAGCCCATTGGATATATCAATTTCCTTAGTAATACATGCCAAGAAATCTTCTTGGTACCTATAATTACATGATTTTGTTTGTTTAGTTTCCTTTATTATTATGTTTTAATGAATAAAGCAATATGTACCAATTGGTATACCAATCAATAGATGATTTGACATAGTTTTATCGGTTTTGAACCTTTATAATTTGTATGATGAGTGATGTCCATAATTTTGAAGATGCAATGTTATAACTATTAGAACTCACAGAGGTGTGTGTGGTGTGTGAATTAAATGTATAAATTAAATAAACAATAAAATAAAATAATTCAAAAAATAATTATATAAATTATTTTTCGAATTAAATGCTTACAGAAATTAATGTCGAGACTTGTGTTGGACACAATCTCTTTAAAGTAGATTTCGCCCTCGCTTCGGTGCTTCGAGTTTTATCGGTGTCTATTTCTCAAAATGCAACGACTAACACTTGATTTTACAGCACTATAAAATCAAGTCTGGCGAACCAAACAATGCTGTAACTCTTTCTCTTTCTTTTCCTAAAAATAAATGCAGAAACAGATGCAGGAGTAACAGAGGATGAACAAAAGAAGAAAGGGAAGAAGTCTGAAAATTTTCAGATGCAAAATGAATTGTTGGAGCAAACTTTATATAGATAGATTGGTGGCTATTCGAACAGGTGCCAACAGATATGCAACTGTTTGGACAGATTTCAACAGATAGAAAATCTGTTTGAATTGTTTGGACAGTTCTAGATCTGTCCAGGAAAGATTCAAAAGGTTCAAACCCGTTCAGGTGTGTTAGGAACTGTTTGGGTAAAGGGAAAAAATTTAGACCAATTTATTTTGATTTTTGAAAACAAAAAATAATAAATAAATAAATAAAATTTAAATGTTTTTGGCCCAAAAAGATAAGTATTTGGCTGAACAAGTCCAACCTAACCTTACACCATGTGCCCAAGCCCAACTTGTCCGGATGGACAGATGGTGCGTGTGGTTTTAATTTTGGGTCCAATGGGTCTGGTTCACTATATTCATAACCTCAGCCTTCCACAAACTTGGGTACCTGTGACAACCCTCACCACTGATTAGTGCTAATCTATGATTAAGGCCTCGTTTAGGAACAGGCTAATTTAGTAACTTTTTGGCTATTTGGCTAAAATATGAGCTAAAAAAAGCTAGTATGTTTGGGATGACTTTTTGGCTTTTTACGAAAGGATGTGCAAAAAGTAGAGAGAAAAAAGAATCTTTGATTTTTTGGTATAGGTTGTTGGCTTTTTGGCTAATTTAGTAACTTTTTGACTTTTTGGCTAAAAGGGAGGGTTCCCAAACAAGGCCTAAGCATGTTAAATGACTGATTGACTGAAATCCTGAACTGATTGATTGAGTGTATAGCTTAAGTGCATTTCTATCTATTGACTGTTGAATGATCTGTTTATGTTTCAAACTGCGAATTGAAGGCCTTATCGGCGGCCGAATCCGAAATTGATTAGTGTTTTATGCTAATTAGAATTTATGCGATTTTATGGTATATTTAATTGAAATGTGATTTAGTATGATTAAATTAGATTAAATAAAGCTAAATTAATTAAGTTAGACTTATCTACCATTTTGCCACTTAGTGGACAATTCTAGGACTTGTTTAATCACACTTCATACACTTTTGACATAACACTTCTTCAGCCATTTTGAGAGCTTGAACCGACTAGAGAGAGAGGGAGAGTAGTAGAATTGATTTCATCTAGAATTGGCTTGGAAACTAGAAGAATTGAAGGTTAATTTGCATAATTGAGCTTCCACATCTTGAATTCAAGACTTAAGGTAGGACATTTACCTTCTTGTAGGTGAATTTAAGTTAGTTCTTGCATGGTTCATGACATATTGAAGAGTAGAGTCAAGAATTAGCTTAATATGTTGAATTTAGAGCTAAATCATGCATGCATGTGCACAGGTCGAGCGGCGAATTCCTTTGTCTACCTCGGTTTCTAATAAGGTTTTGGCAAACTTGTAATTTGCTCAGTCTTAACATTTTTTGGGATCAAAAGAAGACCTAGAGCCCGGTCCGCTCCAGATCTTCAGGTGTTCATCAGTGAAGCTGAAGAATAGCAAGGAGAACAAGGGGCAGGGAAGGGTTTTGGGGAGCTATACCCTAAAATCTACGGTTTTAGTACCCTAAAACAAGAAATACCAAATGAAATAGCAATAAAGGGGTCGAGGAACTTACCAGAATGGGGCTGGAGGTGAGTCTTCAAGCACGAACGCAGCAAGACGCAAGAAGGAAGCTCTTCGAAGGCTCTGGAGCTCTGGAATGTCAAGAACTAAAGGAGAGTCAGTAAGAACAAAATAAAGGGAGAAACGACGTATATATAGGAGAGAGAGATCGCCAAAATTTTTGAATTTGAAGGGACGTGAGGGTTGGCTGCTCGAGGCCAATAAACGAGCGATGCGTGTCCCTATTAATGGCGGCGTTAGAGTTGAAGAGACAGGAAGGCGAGATGAGACGTCGGCCGAGCAAATCGAGGAACCAAGCACTGAAATTAGTGCGGTTGACATCTTGCAAACAACAGACCGAGGAAGGGTCTACCCCGGTCGGATCATGTAATCCCAGTCACGCTTGTGCGGACAGAATTAAGGGGCAATTGAGAGGGAGATTTTATGAGCTAGAATGGGCCATGGCAAAGGCCAGGCAAGTTAAGTGCCAAACACGTTTGGGCCGCGGTAGCTTGGGCCTGTCCAGAGAGGTTTTGCTTGGTTAAGGCACAGGGCCATGTTGGATCGAGCTACTTGGGTTTGTTTGTGTAGAAACCGGGCTACTTGAAGTTGCTTGGCCGAGATGACTGCCTGCCATCCCGAATTCCACGGTTCGTGCGTTTAGCTCGGCAGGAAGCCTACAGCTAACCGGCTCGACCTACCTCGAGCTCGGCTTGCCAAAATGCAACCAAGCTCGGTCGTTCTGGGGCTCGGCTAGTGGATCACTCAGATATGCTGCGCAGCGCGGTCATAAGAAGCCGAGGTGGTTCCACCGGTCTGCCGTGTTCCGCCAAGATAGCCTGACAATTTGGTTAGGTGGTGATTGCTGGGTTTGTGCTGATAGATGGGATAGCAGCACCACGTGTCGAGAGACTAATGGGAGTAGATTTGGGGCGCAGAAGGTATATAAGCATGTCTGCGCCCCCCATGCGAGACAGATGATCATTGGGTGAGATACACTTAGACATTCAACTCTCTCCTCTCTCTCTATCCCTGAGTGTGTGCTAACTTGACCGTCAGAGGGATTTTTCGGCCACACACCGCCGGGTAGCTCACCGCCGCTGTGTTCGCAGGTCGATCGGACGGACAGGGAGCTGGGAAGAAAGGAGTACGGGCTCGCTGGAATATTTGCTCCTCGTACAGCCCCAAGGGGTACTGTCACGACCCAAACCTGCCCCTATGGGTTCAGTACCGTTACCGGCCAGTAATCCGAGATTACCGAAGGCCTGCTTAACAGTAAGACAGTAATACAGAGTACAGGGGCTGGCAGAAGCCAAAACAGTAATTAAAAGATTTCCAATGAGCTGTGACAGTCTGTATGTAAAAAGACTTTCCATAACGTATTCACATTCAGAACAAAACAGTATATACATGCATCATTTACAAGCGTTCAGGTTAGGGACCAAGTCCCCATCATAACAGTACAGTACAGGTACAGTCTATACAGTATTACAAAAACAGATACAAAAAAGGAAAAAAATATAAAACACCCCTAAGTAGCCCTAGCTTGAAGGACTTGGAACCTCGTAGTGAGGCACGGTGGTTGGCCTTGACAAAACGGGAGCTTAGCCCGACGTTCCTAGCAACGGTCCGGTGCCTGTACACTTACATATATATATGAGCAATGAGCTAAAGCCCAGTGAATAACATATGCGTAAAGAGGTTAAGAATGAATGTCCTTTCAGTATTGAAAACAGTCATTTATCAGTATATCAATCATTCAGTTTGTAGCTCATATTTCATGCCATAACAGTCATTCAGAAACTATAATAGTCATATGTGGTACATCCAATAGCAAAACAGTACAGTAGGTCTTAACAGACCAAACAGTCAGTTGATGGCCATCATATCAGTGAACAGTAGTGGTTCCAACATGGGAACCGACAGAGATCTCTGTGACAGTAGCAGTACAGTACAGTAACAGTAAGTTGCTATGGATGCCACGAATACAGTTCATAAATAGGACAAACATTCATTTAGTAAACATTGATATTTCATAAAGCAGTTCAGTCATTCGTTCAGAAAGTAATTTCAATTGAACGTATCTTTACAACATTGTTATTCACAGAGTTCTGGGCTACAGATAGGCTAGTGAGCGTCCTCGGATGCCAACCCTACACAGTTACAGGATGAACACACACTAAGCTACACAGTTGGGAAATAATAACTTAATCCCTAATTTGCCTCGGTGTGGTTCTACATCAATATCCTCATTAAGATGCCTAAAACTAGGCCTAGGAATGCTCAGGATGGAATGAGGATGCAAAGATGCACCTTTAAATACTTTTAAAAATTTTCAGAAAACAGGGTCCACGTTCGAGCGTGGCTTTCCCCGCTCGAGCGGACATGCAGACAAAGGTTCCCCGCTCGAGCGTCACTTTCTTCACTTGAGCGGATTGTAAAACATAGCAAAAGTACTCGATGCATGAAATTTACGCTCGACGGGCGCTCGACCCCCGCTCGAGCGTGAGACACAAGTCCTCGCTCGAGCGTGCATTCCCTCGCTCGAGCGGACTGTAAAACACATGAAAGTACTGGATACACGCATTTCCCGCTCGAGCGTCACTTTCCACGCTCGAGCGGACTGCATGAATTCAGTGTATACACTCGAGCGTGGAGTTCCCCGCTCGAGCGTGAGTCCAAAATCTGGAATTTCCAGATTTGAACCTCAAGCTCAAAACTCAACTTTGATGCACCAAATTCGATCCTTTTGGGCCAATTTTTCTGGAAAACACTTTAAAACCCATAATATTACATGTTTCAAAGATCAATTTGTAAAATCAAAGCCCAAAGGTAGTTCAATTAAACTCATTTTCAAACAAAACTTCAAGAACATAAATTAAATGTAACATGTACGTATTTAAACAACTTCAAAGCTTCAAATACTTGCTCCAAAGAGCCAATTCCTTCAAAATCAAGATGAATTCATGGCCTGTAACAATAATATGGACATGCATGCAAGAATTTCCATGAAAACAACTTTAAACTTCAAGA
>JAPPVO010004845.1:0-12747 GCA_030407325.1 Camellia japonica
AATATCTTGCTTTCGGGGCCATTTTTGTATGCTAGCTTAGCCCCATTTTTGCTCACTGTTTGGCCTTGCTTTGAACTGTAAACATGCTTGTTTTGGGGCTTCCTTGCTTCTGTCTTTACACTTCATGTTCAAATTATGCATGCAGTGCATAGCTATAGGCCATTTCATGCGCCAAATTTCATATTTCGGGACTCGTTCCATGCATCGGGTGTCATTTTGCCATGTTTCGGGGCTGTTTTGCACCACATTTTGGTACTGAAATTTGCATGTTTGTATGCCATGCTCCATGCCTCGCTAGAGTGGCATTTAATGCCTTAGGGTCGGTCCTCGGTTTGCGTGCACGCGTGCACGTATCTCGAGTGTCTCATTTTCACCTAATGGCCTCTTATGTGAGTGTGGCTGAGGTCCACTTGCATTAGTGTAAGTCCATTATGCATTGTGTATGCCATTTCAATTCATAGCATTGTGTATGCTAGGCTGTATGTTAGCGCATTGCGTATGCCATGTTACCTCGTGCATCGTGTATGCCATTTCATAGCATGTTGCATGTTAGGTTGTATCTTAGTTGCATTTCATGCATGTCATGCATATTGCATTGTGTTCGGGATAGGAGTTAGCCCGAGCACGGGAAACGAGGGGCGTTTCGTACTCCGAGTGACGGAACGTGTCTCAATTCCCTAGTCACCGACACTCCGGATTGTCCATGATGGAGTCAGGAGTTAGTTGTATATTCATGTGCATTCATTCCATATTGAGTTGTGCAATTCGATTCCTCGGCCATCATGCATCGATATGCGTGATTGGTGGCACGAGGATCGAGGCATGCATACATTTGTGAAAATACATTGCCATGCCCCTTTCCTGCTCTCTGTTGCAGCAAATCAAGAATCAGCAGTCTTCCGGGGCTTGGCGCGCTTTCCGAAAACTATTGCAAAACAGAGGCTAATTGGGGCATCACAGTGGATTTCCGCGCAAAGGCAACCCAAATATGCATCATCCATTATCTGAAGAGGAGTCAAGGCAGTCCCTGGCTTGCATGCCAGTTTATTATTTTCTTAGTTAATTTGGTAATTAATTAGGATTTTTGTACATATTTTGGACTGTATTATTTATTTGGACTGTACTATTCGGGACTGTATATTATTCATTCGGACCCTCTGCGCGAGGGCATAATTGTAATAAGTGTGCATGTGTGTGATGTATGTCTTCCAATCCCACGTCTTTCTTCCCTTTTTATTTACCTGCTTATGATGGTTAGATTAGGGCATGTTTCAATTAGCATACAGTATGATAGCATGTTTGCATTCATTCATCTGTTTTGCATGCACCGGGCTCGGCGCATCATACTGACTGCATTTGTATTTCAATTTCGAGTTGAATACTTGATAGCTGTTGCATCTCATATGCCATGTTTAGAATAGCCGAGCCTGCTATAGTTGCATTTTTGCATGTGTTGCATTAGGCATTTCTGTATACTTAGGATCATGTATGGATTTCTAATCGGTTTCTGTTTTGGCTTGGAGTACTCGGTGAGTTTTATGTTTTAGCATCCTTGCATGTGTGTGAGTGACTGCCATGATAGCATGCTTACCATGAGGCTATATGCTTATGTGATATAACTGCCTGAATGCCTGTGGGTGAAGGTTGGGTTATTTGAACTGGAACAATTCATCAAATGTGTGTTTTAAGCCCACTAGATAGTGGCAAAATCATGTTTTCTAAGCCCACCCGAGGGTGGCAAATCCACGTCTTAGCCTACTTGCGGGTAGCACCATCAAACCATTTTCAAACAAACAAACATGAAATGTTTTGTTCCAATTCAGGCGATCCAGTCTATACTTGTATGTTGTGCGCATCACATAGTAAATCTAGGCTAATAACCGAATAAGAACGCACAATGTTTTCAAAACTAGATATCATGGTTAGTAGAGGCCGATCTTTGATCGGGCGAGCGGGGGTGCTCACGAAGTGACCTTCCCCAATCGTACCCAAGTTCCCGAGCCGAGGCAACTTTGGTGATGACGGACACGTGGCCTTAGGCAAACGAGTCAGGGTTTCCTAAATTTCCCAAAAATAAAATATTTAGGTGGCGACTCTGTATCTGACAAAGTAGTCAATGTTTGACACTTCTTTCAAAAATCTGTTTTCTCAAAAACGATTTGCCGGATCTGGACTCTTTGGTTTAGATTAAGAACCGTGACACAAATCGAGTCCGAGCTGTAGCGAGGTCCCCCGCGGGCTTGTCTACATGGGCTGGTACATTAGGAAGGATTTTGGCAGTGCTGGTGAGTAGCTCGGCTAACCGCCCTATCTTCTCTCTGCATTAGTTTCTCTCTTTGCCGGTCTAACACTTGCTTCTTTTTGCAGATTACAAGCACTTAGCAGAGGACTACTACCGGGCTAACCAAGAGGCTATCAGAGCCCTACTGCGTCATCTAGCCGAGGAAAGGGAGTCTTCAAAACTGTCGGCTTTGAACCGACCTACCACTACCAAGCACCGCGCAAAAGCCGGGTCACCGACTTTCTTCGTGCGCCTTCTCCTGAACCTGACCCAAATCTTCCGCCGATCAGACTAGTTCCCCTCACCGCCGAGCAAGAAATGGCAAAAATCTGCGCTATCAAATCAATGATCACCGGTGAGGAAACCGAGTCGCAACCACCGGAGGCAACTGGGGGAAAATCCTCCCCCAGCTGGGCAAACGGAAGGCGTAGTGCCGGCTCTAACCAGCGAACAACCCACTGGCCGGTCGAGGAAAAGACCGAGGAAAGACCAGACCGGGCAGCACCTCGTTGATGAGGATTCCACTGAACATGCCTCAACCGAGCTTGGGGACCAGACCGAACAACAAATCAGCGGGCCATCCAAACGCCCAAGTGCCCCTCGGTCTGGTCGCCAGAATTCAAGTACAAAGGCCGGGCTGTCTCTGAGGCGATTTAGTGTACGCGGACAAGGATTACTCCCTCGGTTTCAACATGACCAAGGGGCTGATCATTTCCGCCGACATGAAGAAGCATGACGAGCTGTCCGACCTGAAGGTGCTTCGTTCGGCGGCAAAAATCGATCGTTTTGGTAAGCTTTGCACTCTTTTTTCTTAAGTTATGGACCGATTTTTGCTCGGTTTTCTGCATTCTTACAATCTTTCATTCGTTTTCAGACCGCACAAAAGAACTATTTAGCCCACGACCGGATGATCAAAGTGCGGCAGAGCCTGCGGGATGCCATCGCCGAGAACAAGGCCCAAGAGGCCAAGATAGCGAAGTTTAAGGCCGCGCAGGAAGGTTGTGACCGAGTGAGACATCCTGAGCCAGAAAGTCGACCGAGCTAAAGCGGACAAACAGCGGGCCGTGAAGTCGACGAAGGCCCGATATCTTGCCGAGCTGAGGAAACTGCGCGATGCCCATAAAGTAGAGAAGGACAAGGCTGTTGATGACGCCGAGGACCGGGGATACGCATAGGGCGAGAAGACTTATGAGCGGCAGGTCCAAGCGACCAAGGACATCTTTTTCCAGTGCGGTTGGAAAGCTGTCGTGGAAAAAGTTGGCCTTGGTCAAGATACTGATATGTTCTTGAATCCCCCCGCAGCCTATATCCCGGTCTACATGCAGGCCTACGCGAGTGCCGCGCAAAAAAGGCTTATTAAAGAGGCCAAAAAAACAGCCGAAGAGGAAGCGGCGGCCAAACAATCCGCCGAGCAGACTTCTCCCGACGCTACTCAAAGTGCCGAGGAAGTGGAGGCCGAGCAAGAGGTAGCTGTGGAAGGCGCTCTAGATGGAGCCGAGGAGGGCACGACCGAGGAGACTACCCAGACTGCCGGGCAAATCGTCGATGTCGACCTGGAGTTGGACTGAAATGCCCCCTTCTACGTTATGATTGGTTTTTGTTTCTTTTCTTTCCGTTGCTTTTGAATGTAACCGGGCTAGGCCCCCTCTTTGTACCGCAACTTTCCTAATCAATGAAACTTGAACTTTTCGCTCGTTATCTTGTATTCCTGTTCGTTTTGCACGTGCAAAAATTTCTTGATTCAAACTTTAATGCAGCACAATTGGTAGATCGGTTACGCCGCGCAATCATGCCAAGTCCTGTAGTTGGACGGGCAAAAATCAGCTCGGCCGTAAAAGAAGTTGGACAACTCGCCAACTTTTCATTTTGGCTGAGTAAAACCAGCTCGGCCTGCATGTTGGACAGAACACAAATATTCCGTCGTGGCCGAGCAAAATCAGCTCGGCCTTTGAGTTGGATAGGATGCCAACATTTCCTTTCTTCGAGCAAGGTCAGCTCGGCTCTAGCCAGTTGGACAAAACACCAACATTTCAATTTTGCCAAGCAAAATCAGCTCGGCATGTGGATTGGTCAAAACACCAATATTTCATTGAAGTTGTGCATGACGCCAACATCCCAATTGGGCGAGCAAAAGCCAGCTCGGCCCTTATGTGAATCGGGCAATACACCAATTATTTCACTGGACAATTCACCAACTGTTTGCGCGGTCTTCGTCTATACCGGCGACAGAAAACCAGCCCGGTTGCCCCTGGTATCCATAGTGGCCTTGTATCCTTGCGGTGTCATTGTACAGAAGGATGTAATGCAAAACAACAACAAGGCTATTTTTTATTACAAAAAGTAGTTCTATACTTACATCAAACGTCAAAAGGCTAAAGGTCTAGAAAGCTAATCAATAAAAGCAACTACATCTTAAAAATAAAAGATCTTAAGATTGGCTGCATTCCACGGTCTGGGGGACAGCTTTGCCATCTAAATCTTCCAGATGGTATGCCCCTTTGCCAGCGAGACCAGTCACCTTGTACAGTCCTTCCCAATTTGCACCGAGCTTCCCTTCGCCTGGGACCACCGTGTTGCCCAACACTTTTCTTAAGACCCAGTCCCTAATCTTGAACAGCCTGGGGTGCACAGCCTTGTTGTATTTCTTGGAGAGTTCTTGCTGATAGGCCGCTATGTGGATTAGTGCCCGCTCCTTTCTTTCCTCGGCGAGGTCTAGCTCCAATGTTACTGCTTCATTATTCAAATCTGGCTGGAAGCTTTCGGACCGGATGGTTGGCATGCCAATTTCCAGCGGGATGACGGCTTCCATGCCGTAGGCCAAGGCAAACGGAGTTTCCCCGGTCGACCGCCTTGGCATAGTGCAGTACGCCCAGAGTACGTTAGGGAGTTCTTCAGCCCACTTCCCCTTGGCCTTCTCAAGCCGCTTCTTCAGCCCGTCTAGGATGGTCTTGTTCGAGGCCTTTGCTTGACCATTTGACTGAGGATAGGCCGACGTTGAATTGTAGAATTCAATCTTTAGCTCTTCGTAAAATCCGCGAAAGAGTTTCCCATCGAATTGAGCGCCGTTATCCGAGATGAGGGCTTTTGGTATGCCGAAGCGAGTGATGACATTTTGCCAGACAAACTTCTTCACATCCTTTTCCTTTATGGTTGCCAGCGGCTCAGCCTCAACCCACTTGGTGAAGTAGTCAGTGGCAGCGATAAAGAATTTGCGATTGTCCGGTGCTGCTGGGAGTGGCCCAACAATATCTAACCCCCAAAGCGCGAACGACCAAGGACTTGTAAGGGGGAGCAATTCTCTAGCTGGCTGGTGGATCTGGTGAGCGAACTTTTGACACTTTTCGCACCTGCGAACGTATTTCTGCGCGTCCGCCTGCATGCATAGCCACCAATAACCCTGGGAAATTGCTCGGTAAGCCAAAGATCTGCCCCCAGTATGACTGCCGCAGATGCCTTCATGGATCTCATAGAGAAAAGCTTCCACCTTGGCGGGGTGGACACACTTTAGATAAGGCCCGGTAAAAGACTTCTTATACAAGGCTCCAGACAGGGAGAGCCAAAACCGCTCTGACTTGGCCCGGATCTTGTTGGCTGCCTTCTTTTCTTCTGGTAGAACCCTATCTTTTAGGAAAGCGATAATGGGATCCACCCAGGAAGGACCCAAGTCGGTGCAGAGTACCTCGGTCTCTTCTGGTTCCTCAATACTTGGCCGAGGTAAGAATTCTATCATCAAGGGGTTAGGAAAAGCTGTCTGAGCAGAAGTGAGTCCGGCCAATTCATTAGCCATGTTGTTTTCTTCGCGGTTGATCTGTTCCACTCTTATGGCGTCAAACTTCTTGATCTTTGCGCGCACCAGGGCCTGATACTTGGCCATTCTCTCATCCCTTGCCTCATACTCCCCTGAGACCTGATTGACCACCAGCTTGGAATCGCTGAATACCATAAGGGCTGATGCTTTCATTCTCAATGCGCTTCTTAGCCTGGCAATGAGGGCTTCATACTCCGCCTCGTTGTTGGACGCAGGGAAGCCGAGGGTAATTGCCTGCTCGATAATCAGCCCGTCCGGAGAAGTCAGTATGATACCCAGCCCGGCCCCGTGCCTGTTGGATGCCTCATCGACGAAGAGCTTCCACACGTCGCCAATGAACAGCTTCCAGCAATCAGAAGGTTTTGGGAGCTCCTCAGTTCCAAGTCTCTGATCAGCTTATTCTGGTCTCTTTCCTTGTCTTCATTGAGTCCGTCTTCTAATGAGTGACCCGGCTTTGCCAGTTCGGTCTCCTTTTGCCCTTTTTTACTTGCGAGCCAACACTTGTCTCCATCGCCTGATCCATGGGCTGTGCTAAATTCGCACCAGCCAAATCAACCGGGCAAACTGGATGCGTTCCAGGGGCAAATTCCGCCACGAAGTCTGCAAGAGCTTGGGCCTTGATTGCGGTGCGCGGGCGGAACTTGATATCGTACTGCCCCAATTCCACGGCCCATTTCAAAATTCTCCCGGTGAAGTCTGCCTTTTCAAAGAGCACCTTTAGTGGAAACTCGGTTAGCACAACTATCGTATGGGCATGAAAATAGTGTGCTAGCTTTCTTGACGCCATCATCAGGGCCAGCGCCAATTTTTCCAGCGGAAGATATCTCGTTTCCGCCGGGAGCAGAGTCTTGCTTACATAGAAAATAGGCAAGTACTGGATGCCTTTGGCGCGGACTAGGACGACGCTCACCGCGTGTTGAGAGACTGCCAAGTAGAGGTACAACTCTTCGCCCGGCTGAGGTGTGACTAAGATAGGGGCTGAGGAGAGGTACACTTTCAAGTCTGCCAGTGCACTGTCACATTCGTCATCCCAGAAGAACTTGGTCTTCAAAGTTTTGAAGAAGGGCCTGCAACGATCTGAAGACCGGCTGATAAATCTGTTCAGCGTGGCTGCCATCCCCACAAGATGTTGCACGTCCTTCGTAGAGTTTCGGCGCTCCAGGTCTTGTATAGCCTTGATCTGTGATGGGTCGGCTTCAATCCCTCGGTTTGTGACCAGAAAACCCAGAAACTTCCCGGTGCCGACTCCGAATGTGCATTTGGAGGCATTCAAACGAAGCTTGTGGCGTTTAAGTATAGCAAACATCTCTGCTAGGTCGGCGAGGTGTTGAGACTTCTCCTTACTTTTCACCACCATGTTGTCAATGTAGGCCTCCATGGTGCGACCCAGCAATGGGGCGAACATCTTTGTCACCATCCGTTGAAAGGTTGCTCCGGCGTTTTTCAGTCCGAACGACATGACTTTATAGCAATACAAACCTCTGGGAGTGGTGAACGATGTGATCTCTCGGTCCGGTTTATACATGGCTATCTGGTGGTAGCCGCGATATGCGTCTAGGAAGCTAAACCTCTGATGGCCAGCGGTTAAGTCCACCAGTTGGTTAATTCGAGGGAGGGGAAAGCTATCATTTGGGCAAGCACGGTTGACTGTCTTGTAGTCAATGCAGACTCGCCACTTACCATTCTTATTCGGAACCACCACCGTGTTAGATATCCACCGAGGGTATTGCACCTCTTCTATGGCCCCAGTTTCCAGCAGGTTCTTCACTTCCTCGGCCACTACCTCAGCATGGTGCAAGGCCGAGCGGCGTGTCCTTTGGATGACTGGCCGTGCATTGGGGAAGACATTCAAATGATGGTAAATGAAGCTCGGGTCGATGCCAGGCATATTGTAAGGCGTCTACGCAAAAGCCTCCAAATTGGAAGTCAAGAAGTTGACATAATCTAACCGCTCGGTGCTAGACAAAGATGATCCCAAGAGGAAGAACTTAGTTGGGTCGTTCTCGTCGATGCGCACTTCCACCAAATCCTCAACCGATTTTTCCTCAACCTTTCTACCTACGTCTTCAAGGACCTCCTTTCCCTCGGGTCCCTCAATCATTTGGACGAACCCCTTGGCTGCTCGGCTGCCATTTACTACAACGAAGCATTGTTTTGCCATCACCTGGTCTCCCAAACCTCTTCTATTTGTCCGGTTGGCATCGGAAAGTGCAAAACCTGATGGTAAGTCGACGCTACTGCTTGCATGGCGTGCAGCCAGCCCCTGCCCAAAATTAAGTTGTAAGTAGATGGGACCTTGAGCACCCAGAATTCCACCTGTTTCACAACTGAACCCGCTTTGACCGGCAATATAATCTTCCCCACCGGCCACTCTGGCTGTGAGTTGAATCCAACCAAAGGAGACGTCGCAGGGGCCAAGTCCTTCTCCTCCAGCTTCATTTGCTTGAAGGCGTCATAGTACATAATCTCGACCGAACTCCCCTGGTCCATCAAGATTCTCTTGATGTCAAAGGCTTTGACGCGAAGAGTTACCACTAGGGCATCATTGTGGGGCATCTGGATCCTTTCCAAATCCTTGCTTGAAAAGGTAAGGACGTCTTTCTCCTTGGTCTTTCCCTTCTTCACAGCGGGTTGAACGGAGAGTACTTCCCTCATGTGCTCGGCCTTCTTGATCATCCCTCTCAGCTCGCAGACCCTGGCCGGTTCAATGATGCCATGGATGACGTTGATTGCACCTTGCAGCGCTGCGTCCAGGGCGGCTAGACCGTTTGGTTCGGTCTATCCCGATGGTGTGGCCTTCATACCCCCATCTATGTATTGGTCAAGATGCTCGGCCGCCACTAATTCCTCCAAGTGTTGTTTGAGCGGCAAGCAGTCCTCTGTTCGGTGCCCCCGTTCCTCATGGAAGGTGCAGCGATATTTTGAATTGAAGCCTCTCTGCGCGCTTCCCAATTTGGCCGGCCAGCGAACAAAATGCTCGCCTCGGATCTCGCTCAAAATGCGGTAGATAGGGATTTTAAAGACCGTGGTGATTCCAGTCCGCGCCTTCAATTTTCTCTTGGCATCTTCCGCTGCGTCACGGGGAGCATCAGTTCGGTCGTTTTTGCGACCTTTGTTTCTGTTGTCGCGGTTTATTCCACGACGTTGATCTTTTGATCAGTCATTTGAGCGGTTATCCTCTTGCCCGACCGAGTGAACTTTCCCTGCCACCTTTCTGTCCGCCGCGACCGGATTAGCCTTCTCGGTTGCAGAGGCGGCATCCTCCTCCACACGGATGTGCTCATTGATCCGCTGCATCAAGGACTCCATCGTGGTGGGCTGTGCATCGTGAGCGAATCTCGTAGCCTATGTCCGACTGGGAGACCCCGCTTGTACTGAGTGATCGCCAGATTGGTAGGGCAGTCGAGGATCTCGTTGTAAGTTTCCCAGTACTTCGCATTGTATGCCTTCAACGAACCTCCAGATTCCATCTTGACGCCTAGGAGATGGTCGACCTCCTTCGGTGTTCAAGTGTTGGTTTTGAATCTGGTGACAAAGGCTTCCGTTAGTTGCTAGGCTCCAAGTTTCCGCCAATTAAATTATATATTCAAATCGGGCACATCATAATTAAATTCAATTCGCGATAATCACAGTCCTCAATCTTTCATAATTTAATTAACTTAATTTTCTCCAATTCGGATCTAATTAATTGAATCTCAATTTTACTAAACTGAATCGAATATTTAATTAAACTCCCAAATGGGTCCGTAATTAAAATTAAATTGATTAACTTCTCAATTTCACTTCCTTAAGCCATTTGGACCCTTAATTTCTAATTCCAAAATAAACCTTCAATAAAATCATATACGAGTCAGATTCCACAATTCTCATAAATCCAAAATAAATTATAATACTCGGCAATTAAATCTCAAATCCCTTTAATTAGTCAAGTACTAATCATTATACGTGATGGGGTTGTTACAAGTATGCAGTATGAGTATGGTACAGAAAATAGATGCAGCATGGATGCGGTATGTCAGTACAGTGTGTTAGTACAGTATGTCAGTACAATGTGTCAGAAGGCATGGTGGTTTACCGTATGAGTATCATGTATCAGTGAGAGTACAGTGTGGGAAGCAATGCAATGCAGGAGGAGAAGGGAAGTATACCTGGATACCGTACAGAGCAAGTCGCATCTCCCTCCTCTGCACCATATGAACTAGGGAGGCAACCAGCTGAAGAAGGCCCTCCGTATACTTTGTGGGAGCCTGCGAGTGAAGTTGAGTAAGTATCTGAAAAGGGAGAGCGCAGAATGCAAGTTGTCAAGTATGGTCCATACTTGAGGTGCGCTTGGGGCTCTGACATACCCGTGCCCCACCTCTGGGGGCTTGATTGGTAATTGATAGGCCGTTCCACTCGGTCGCCCACAAGAAATCGCGATAAGAATCGTCAGAAACTGTAACAAGCCCGCGGGGGACCTCGCTACAGTTCAGACTCGATTTGTGACGAGACATTAGATGTTCCGAGCTTGGTTTGTCGTTTTCTGAGACTAGTGATCGCGGCGACCATCACTGGCAAGGCTTTCGGCGACACGCCCTCTGTTTATGCATGCTATCTCATTTTCTGTTCGTCTCCGGTTCCGGAGGGCCTAGTGTCCGGTAGATTGAGGTTGCCCAAGGCTTGAAGGAGGGCAAAAGCTGCATCGCCATGATCCTGGCTGAGACATTGCTGGGCTTAGACGCCTTTTATCGTCGAGAGACGACCAGATTAGCAGGGAGTCCACTATTACTGCAGGTAATGTTTCCCACCCAATCTCACATTTATGTTTGCTCACATCACTCGGCCCTCAAGCTCGGTTTTTCTCACAAAAGCCCTTTTTCTCACTTTCTTCTCATCGTACATCTCTCTATTATTTATTCTCTCATTTTTCATCACTCCCCAGGTGTGGTTAATAGATAAACTGAAGGTTGTGGACTCTTGCCCAGCATATTCAGCTCGCGGCTACTTCTTCAGGCAACGCCTAGTTGACGCCCTTGATGAGGGTTGGTGGTTTGAATGGCTGTGCAGTTTGTCCGCAGACCGCATTGCTTGGCGGTGCCCTTGGCTCAATCTCCCAATGATGAGTTACAGCATGACCCGTCAACCCGGGATCCAATTGATTGGCTTGACTCACTGTGTCTTCTACTTCCCATTCCGTATCCTGCGCCAGTTTGGTCATAATCAGACTTGTCCGCCGGAAGGGATAGAGTACCCGGTTACATTCCCGATTCGAGGCGCACAACTGGCCCGGTATGCCACAGCATGGAGGACGAGAGAACTTCTGGCCCCCGCTTCTACTTTCAGTTGCACTTTGTCTGATGAGTGCTTGGATTGGCTTAATGAAGAAGCACAGGAGGGGACCACTTTGGCATCAGAGGCTTCGACCAGCTCTGGGAGGGGGCGCAGGGACATTTGACTTGACCATGCCCCGGATTTATTGCTTTATTAGTGTTATCCCAGATAAGCAACCCAAGAGGGGGGTGAATTGGGTTATTAAAAAATTTCACAGTATTAAAATTAACACAATATTCAAAATTTTAATAAATAAAACAAAATAAAACAAATAGAATAATAATTAGCAATATAAATGTAAGAGAGATAGGGAGAGAAAATCAAACACCGCGATTTATAGTGGTTCGGCACGCCGCCTACGTCCACTCCCAAGGAACCTCCTTGAGAATTTCTTTACTATCAATTGAATAAATACACTACCAAACTTGTGGATTTGGCACAGGACTTACTCTTATCTATTGAGCCTTACTCAACAATAAAAGCCTTACTCTTACAAAATCTCTCTAAAAATAAGGAATAAGAATAAGGGTAATTTATACCCTCTTTACAATAATTCTCTCACAAAGAGTAGATATGAAAGTGTAAGAACAAAGGCTAGAATTTAGATCTGAAAGTGAAAAGAGCAGAATACTCAGAATTTTGGAGCTCACAGAAAATTTTTCTCTTCAAGTTCTTGGTTTGTTCTCCTCATCCAACACTTCTATTTATACACAAAAATATACCCGTTGAACGCTCCTTGCTGACGTCATGGCTTACATAAGCGCGCTCCTGACGTCATCGCTTACATAAGCACGCTCCTGATGTCATGGCTTACATAAGCAGGCTCTTGATGTCATTGCTTACATAAGCACACTCCTTAATTTTAAAAAGTCAGCAATGATAAGAATAAAAATAAGACTGATTTTTTCAAACATGGAATCACCATTTTGTAGACAATTTAATACAAAGTTCACAACTTTCAAACAAAGAAATAATTTTCTCCATCTTGTTTATAATATATATATATATACATATATATAACTCCATCTTTTTTCTTCTTGCTTGATTATAATATGATATAATCAATGTAGTGTAGTGTGATATGATATAATCAATGTAATGTAAAAAATTTAATAGCGCACGTGATGAATTCTATTTATATTATATGCAATATATATATAATGTTCTAATCAAATATTTGCATACAGAAAAAATCTCTTTAAATGATATTATGATGGATCTGAAAATGTATGCCATCTTTAAAATATTGTATATGTTGTAGAGATTTTAAAATATATTCTACCACTCCATATTTTGTCAACACAAGATGACCCATCAATATCAAATTTGTCAAAATAATACAACCAAT